>OX104070.1:88601200-88664602 GCA_944474145.2 Dicrocoelium dendriticum
TTTAGATATTTGCCAAGTTTGCGAAATCGGTGTCCTGATAAAGAACAGAATGATAGCTTCTACGTTAATATCTATTTTGCCTTTTACGCAATATGAAAGCAGTCTGATACAAGAAATAAGCTGTTAGCATTTAGTAACTGCTCATTTTTAATGCTCTCTTATCTTGAACATACATACTGAAAACTACCAAGTGTACCACGGTCACATTCCCATGTAATACATTCCTAGCATTGAAGCACCTGCACATCGGTCAACCGTTAACATATTTGTGACTGAAAATATTACACTTTACCGCTTCCGCTGATTTTGCTGGGATATATCTTCGGTATGTTGAAATTATGTATTTCTATATTATTGGCAGTTCCTCCGCAATCATGTACAAAATTCAGTTGACTCTGCAATCAGTATGCTATGTTTGTGAAGGTCAAACGAATGCAAAATAACAGGTGCATGAAGTAGATTCCTACCTTCTCATCAGAACTAGGCTCAAACTCTCGCGAAACACAAGTAAGCTAATGAGGTAATACCAGAGTTGTCCCAAGCTGGGTAAAACCAATTTCCACAATTTTAAAGTTACTAACGGTATTACAAATTCCCAGCTAAATACGCTCGCGGATAAGGGGGAATTAATTTACTTAGCAAGGACTTTCAGAGCTTAGCGTCTAAAGCTTTGAAAACTGGAGAGATGGTATCATGCCTTTAGGTAGTAAGGATTATTGGAATATCCGCAATAAAGGATCAACTAATTTATTAGTGAAAATCCATAACAAATTAACCCCCTACAGGTACACGGTAGAAAGTTGATATGGTAAGGGTACGTTACTATTTCATGGTGGTAATGACATATTAGTCCGTCTTAACTATAGTAGCATTCGTTGTCACCTGTGACATGTAACAATATCTGGACAATACACATCTATATTTGAACTCGAGTAACCAAGTTGCTTGATTGTTTTAAAGTTGCATACCGGTAGAAAGCTTTTCCATGCAACACGGTTACCATTTTCTTTAGTGTTTCCAATTTATTAGAGACATGCTCTTTGCTTGCGTGTAGGAAGTTTTCATACATAGCTTTTAAAGATAGTGCGAAAACTACCGCTGGTTTAAGCAAACGAGAAGTTTATCATATGGTAATCCAGTAGCGGAAAGTCTAAGTACGCGCAGAGCATTATTTCAAATCTGTCACCTAATTTAATAGAGTAACGGTGAACTTAGTGTTTAATTTTGGCAGTAAGGGAGGAGATTCGGAAGCTACAATTTGGAGGCTGATATGGAGAATGTTGTCACCATCTGCCTGCTACCAAATGCTATCTAATCTTTACTCTGGAAAAGCAGACATTTATCTATTAGATGTACAACACTGCCTCCTTTAGGGTTCAGTAGCTGCAAGCGCGTCGGAACATTTACATCTTACAGACAGTTCCTCCAATTTATTCCTTCTACGCAAATTTGGGCGAACAAACTCCTCGTCCTTCCTAATTTACACTGTTTACCGTAATGGTTTAAGAGTTTAACTTGTGTGATAAATCCTTGTGGATAAACCGTTGATTGAAGCATCTATCAAGTAGTCCGTAAATTCAGAGACCAGTTTCCCAAACCCACTGAGTTTTTCTTGTAAAAGCCTAGAGTATGTTTGGTCCGTTGGATATGGATCTAAGGTTTTAGCAGTATTATACAAAACCCGCTTTCCAAAGAATGGTTGAGAAAGCTAAATTACCCTGCTCTTTCTCCTATCAGTTTAAGATTTAGTAACTGCGTGAATTCAATTAAAGAAATATAACTACCACGCTGCATCAGAATCATTTGCATGTATTGAAATATCGATCTTTAATTTAATACATAATATTTCCTAATTAATCCAGAACTAGGGCAAAGCATTGCGCTTAATCACTACCAATTATAAGAAAGAAAGTGTGTTTATTTAATGCTTTTATAAAAATTATTAACATAACCTCCTTCCGTTGTCGATAAGTTAAGGCAATGCCCACAATTTTTATGTAGCGTGTAGTCAAAATCTGATAACATCGGTTCCGAATTTAACATGGATTTGACCAACATACGTAATAAATAAATAAGTTATTTCGTTATTTTTGGATAACGCAAAACACGCGTACAAAATTTGGTTTCGATGCCTCACATTGCCGAAAGAACGTTATGAATCTCCATTTAAGTTTACCTATACTGATATCATGACACGGACAGCTTTGCTCCCTTATAGAAGACTCTACTATGCTGGGTGAGACATTTCCATTTTTGCGAACAAGCGTGCCATCTAGAAAAGCCACCACTACAGCGATATGTTGTCTATGTAAACGGTTTTCTCCCTGTTTTCCACACTTCTGCGGAATCTCTTAGTCACAAACGTTTTCAACCGGCCGCCGAATGGCATGTGGACTATTTGAGACGAACATTAGTTTGGATGTAGAATCAGTTTTGTTAGTTAGAAAACACTGCTATGCATTTATGCCCTTTAGTGAATATGCTTTTTTCTATATTTAGCAAAGTGCAATTGAAATAGCTGCGGCGCTATTCATGGATCCGGACAACCCCGTAGAAGTAAACTTGTATTTTCTAATTGTATGCGTGATATGGCGAAACTGCTTTATGTTGAACCTTGTTGCTTCTAAATAAGGGACCGCCTCTAAGACCAGAGAGAATATCTAAACCTTCAGTGCAGAGCGTTCGTTTACTTTTACCCCTAGGTTATACACGCCTTTACCAAAACCTGCGTAGAACAAGCGATGCGTATTATGTTTTTCGTAACAGTGTATATCCAAGTGCGTTCTGGGCCACTTTTCTCCAGCTTGCATGATGTATGTGGTTCCAAAGCAATGTTGTCGCCTTCGAATGCGCAGTCGTAAATGGCCCTACTCATTCACATCAGATCTAGTATATCGTGAAGCAAACTTGCCTTCCGCATCTGTAATAGAACAACTGCATTAAGTTAGGTGGGCAACCACACAATGTATTCAAGCATGGATCATTCTATTTAAGGTAATGGTATAACTTCACAGCTAGTTAATTTCTATTGAAAATGGTTTTAATGAAAATATCCTGTGCTTTTTAATTGGTCAACATGCCATTCAACGGCCTGCTAATATCCTTTGTGATTAGGATGCTCTGCGCCCCATAATCATACACCCACTGCCCAGCTTTAAGCTTAGTATTTAATGCAATCACACTTTACAAACTGGTTATTTAATTATACCCGTTATGCGCAGAGACCCTGAGGATTGAAGAATGGAGCGTCCGCATGCATACAGATATCGCACTTGGCGATATATTTTATGAAAATATTATCGCTTTGCTGAGGTAAGACTTCAGATGGATTAAAGCAGAATTAACTGTCAGGCAACTAGAGCATTTACGCATTATATGCTGCTCCGTCCATGTGTAAATATTTGATTCACTTACTCAAAACGCCAGTTCAGTGGAAACCTTTTATATAAATTTTTCTGGCGTTTTGTTCCTTACTACTAGAATTGTTTGCAGCACATACACGCATTACCGCTACATACGCAATTCCACATACAATTACGGTCTTAAAGCTTTAATGTTCATCGCTCTCTTGCAACATGTGTATACTTTCCTAGATATTTGATTGCACCTTTACCTTGATCACGCTCATATTAACGTTCATTGCATTGTCCGGGAATAGAGCAATGGCTTTGTAGTTATTTTATATTGTGGTTAACTTTTATCGTCAAATCAAAACCATTGATACGAAATTTTGTCGAAGAAGCTCTACGAAATTTTGTGCTCTTGCACTGGCTTATCGACAACAGTAAGTGGTGAATTTTAAACAATTGTAAACAAGCATCAAATCATATTTCTTTCATATCTTATGGTTAACTTGTGATATGGAACCGAATTTAGCTTAACATCATAGGATTCTCAGAACGTATTAGGTTTTCGTGAACATATTTAGATGAAAGTTTTTTCTATTTTAAAAAGCTGACCTTTTTGGAAAACGATTTGGTATTTCATTACTTGCAAGTGTTTCTGATGCATCGTGCTAGTTAGATTGTATAACGTTCAATCACGCGATGCGATAATTTTAATATTAACGGACTAACTTGCGGATATTTGACTTTACGCAACCTCTAATTAAGATGCAGTCTTTGATTATACTTTGAACGCAAGTATTTCCAATTCTCACTAAACACGTATATCCTTTGGGCTTTCACAGGAGCCAGTCAATACTACTGTCGAACCAATTAATGATTCGATCAGCCCCTTAAGTGTTGCTTCCCAAAACGCTTGGTCCACACTTTTCATTGCCCGAGTGAAACGCTTAACCATATCTGGTAGACAGGGGGAAGTTAGATTTACGAAGATTGTGTGCACCCACATTTTTAGTAGAAGGAATAAATATGAGGAACGTTCAAGAATCTGTAAGTATTCTGATGTGACTGCAGTTACTGATACCGGCTTGACGCAGCGCTACACATGTATTGCATTCCTTCTGGTTATTAAGAATGCAGAGTAGATAGCACTGGACAACAGGCAGTAGGTGGCATTCTTCTCATTATCAACAAACAATATGGAAGTTGCAAAGCTCCATTCGTAATTCCAACATTAGATATCTACCTTAACTATTACCCTAGTAAAGTAAGCGGCTGAATTGAAATAGTGCTCTGTGTGTACGTAGTCTTCGCTACGAGTGTACACTTTACGGAAAGTTTAGTTTGCTCAAACGGGCAGTAGTCACCGCATTATCTCTGTGGTAACTATATACTGAACCCTCTAACACACAGACTGGGAGCATACGTCTAAGACCGTGGAAAGCAGGAGAAGAAAATGGTAACTGTGTTGATCGGAAATGGCTTGTTTGTTTAATGTCAGCTTTTAGACAAGCAAGCGTCGCGGTTGCGCTCCTACAACCCTAGATGTTGCATTTTTCACAAAGAGCTACGTTTCAACATTGTGACGGGTAGACTATTGTGATCTCTTTACATACTAATATGCCCCAAGCGCAGCACTTTGATCTATTCGAATAAAATACAGTAAGAGCTAGAACACTGCTGCTTAATTGCGTTCCCGATTTACATCGGGCATAGACAGAACAAGGATTTAACTTATTAAGTGTGGAAGTAATCAGCTACCGGACGAGTGCACACAATTGCACACCAGGAAACCCACCAATAAAACTGTGGTTGCGCCACACAAGCGATCACATGATAGAGGTGCAATGTTTACTGGAATTATTTTTGAAGATCAGGTAGGTTCAATCGTTGGTTGCAATAAATTAAATGTCCTATTGAGGCAATAATGATGCAAGGACAAGCGAAGTATTGCTGTGAAGTAATTTTTTAAAAGTGTAAGCTCAAAACCGAATGTGTATTTTAGGTTGTTCAGTGCAAGCCTACTTAATTTTAAGGTTTTTGTAATTTACTGGCCGCTGACCGTTATCATGCAATAGAGGATATTGCGTAAGCAATGAGGCTACTGCACAATTTTTGAAAGTTTTGTCTTACGGATGAAGCGCTTCTACACCCTAATTATCCTTATGTCAAAATAATAGTACAATTCCAAATCATGTCCTTACTGCGATCGAGATCTTCGTGGTACTAGCTGGACTAGCCTCACACAACTCCGCTGAACTGACGATGTTTAACGTGCTATTTTCTCACCAATGACTGCCATAATCAAGTACGCCGTCTTAGAGTTGTTCAAGTTATCACTTTGTGAGCTAGGCTACCAGATGTCTGCGTGGCGACAACCGTTTTAGGAGGTTAGTAACATTACTCGTTAATACCGGCCTGTAAGTCTAAACAATGTTTTAAGTAAATATTTGGAAAAACCTATTCGAAAACAAATATGTAAGCGCTTTTTAAGTAAAGCAAAATGTAAAACCAGGAGCATGGGCATATAAAGAAGAAATCGTGCCTTACTAGCATGTTGTGTTTGGTAGATGAATGAACTAGCTGTCTTGAGAGTGAAATCGCAATTGTAGTGTTATACTTCGAATTTGGAAAGGCCATCTACTAGGTTTGACTTTCACTATTAGCTGCAAACCTTCAATGGTTTGGGCTAGGTCTTCCAGTTTTACTTGCATTGCGAATTTCCGTTGTGGTAGAAATTATCGCGTAAGGTTTGGCGAAACTAGAGCAAGCCTCAGCACTGCACACAACGTTGTTCCCAGAAGTTTCATTTAAGGACCATTATTGTTTCTCAGCTTAATCACAGGCAGGGCTGCTCCTCTTCATTTTTTCAGTTGAAATATTTCTGCCGATCTTTAGCTGGCGTAAGGGAGACATGTCGTCGTAAATTCTTCAACATATGTTGGATTGGTAGATTAATTGGGATTTGCGTTTAACAGCCAGTAAATGCTAGTTACAGTGCCCATGTAGCGATAAATTTGGTAAAATTAGTGCGACTGATTCAAAAGGTACTGCTTTCATTTGGATTTTTGCCAAGTTTGCTAAATAAATATCGAGATAAGGAACAGAATTATAGACTTTATGTTAATATCTATTTGGCCTTTTACACAATTTGAAAGCAGTCTGATTCAAAAACTAAGCTGTTACCGTTTATTAACTGCCCCTTTTTGAAGCTCACTTAGCTTGAACATTCATATTTACACTAGCAAGATTACCTCGGGCGAATTTCCGTGTAATACATTCCTAGTATTGACGCACCTGCACAACGACTAATGCTTATAATATTAGGACTGAAACCAACCACCCTGAATCGACCATCAATAACAATAGTTTAGCAGGATAAACCTGCCTCCGCCCAGGCACTCTCAACGACAGAGATAAATATAAAGCATGGTCTACCGTCCTTGGCATCTCAACACAACACGATATGAGTGCGTTTGATTTATTTGCGTTAGGGCTGCGCTATTCTTACGTCACAACAATATACAGGTAACAAGTTAATGCGAGCTGGTTGACAAACACATTGTTTAAAACCAATAGCGTGACGTTACTTTCCAACGGCTTTGCAATTAAGCGGTTCCCTTTATATTTTCAATAATTAATATCAATAAGCGTGTTTGTGCTGGAAGTTGACGGGTTATCACGGACCGATTGCCTTGGGGACTGTCTGAACGCGCGGGGTGGAAGGAAAGGTTGCAACAGCGTACCAGGCGCCTGCGCATGGCTTTACCATCTCACACAATGTAACAGAAGATGTGACTAGAATCATCCAATGCGCAAAGAATAAGGCACCCCAAACAGTTGTGTGAATGACATTTTAAATCCACGGAGTACTTTCGGTTGACATTTCGTTTTCTGTGCACACAGTCTATAAAAGCGGGTTTGCACTGAAATACAGCACTTCGTCAGACCAGGAAATTAATTGATTCCTTACAGAGCTCGGTTTATGTGCAGAAATATTTCATGAACGTGAACACATTTTGTATGACAGAATCTCTATTATCTTCACCACAAAATATTTAGTACGACCGGTCGGCTTACCCTGCACATTTAATATCAATGAGTATAACCTTTATAGCAGTATTAAAATAAGGGGCATAATTTTCTTTTAACGTGATATGGCATTTAAAAGCGGCGTGGTACTGCAAAGCGATTATTGCGTTGTTTCGACTAATGCAACCTTATGCATGATATTTTAAATATGCCTACGTTCAAATTAATGCTGCATCATCAGCTGTGCTTTTTTCTCTTGTTCATTTTAAATGTCTCAGCTGTTAACTTTGTCTGGCATTTTAAGCTTACACTCAGGAATTAAATTAAGCGTGTTGCACATATTCTACAGCAGGAGGCACATTACTAAATTCACAATCAAATACTAACAAAAGAGCATAATTCCATTAGGATAGTAAAAGCAGCTGTTTGACGATAGTGAAACCAAATATGTTGGAATATGTATTGGAATGAAATGGCAACAAAGACTTGTCAGCAAAGAGACAAACATCCAATAATCAGTGAGAAATATGTAGTGCTTTCAGTTTAAATACAAGTAAATATGATGTGAATGATATTCATGTATACGTTATACTAACTGAACCCAGATTTTAGGCATATCCTAGAGAGATCATTGGGAAGTATGCAGCGGATTTATGTCTGTGCCGTGTGTATTAATGTGCAGCATTTTATTAAATATGTTTTTACAACGATGAGTGGCAACAAAATACTAGGAAGCGAGAGGTATTTCATGGAATGGAAGAAATCCTCTAGTGGATGCATGACATGTTCACGGATTGAGCCAATCTTCCGGAGGTTGGTATTCACATGCAGCCGTACATAGGTCCAGTAAGATGAAAATGATTGCGATATCCTAACACACCCACCTATAGAGGATGCATTTAATGTTCATTGTCTTTTACGGACACCTTTTCAAACGAGCCGGTTTTGGTTTGGATCAAGCATACTGTCGTAACTTCCTAAAGGTTGTTTTCTGTTTGTCGGTCTATTGCTCCTGAGAGGTTTTTAGGGGAAGTGGTTCTATTTTCTTCTTTGCGTTGATTACTCTAGCGGAGACAGTACTTCACAAGCACGTTTGGTAATCTAATGCCTTCTAAATTCATGCTGCGCAAACATCGCCAGGTATAAGTTTTCCTTTTGGCATGTCGGTGATTACAAACGGTGTGCATAGATAGCTCAAACCAAGGTCACGCCGATCAGGTCACAAATAATATTCATGCATTTGCATTTCTATCTCGCTGAATGAATAGTTACATGAATAGATCCAGAGATTCACATAACAGAACAGCGTGATCTGGCATGAAACAGTGCTGTTTTGATGTGCAAATAAACGATAACGAGTTCTTTCTTGAATGAGCCTGTATATTTCATATTTTCTAGTAGGCCAAATGTGCATTAACGTAAAGGCTATCATTGTCTTCTTTATTTTGGCACTGATTTCCCAAATCGGCGGAATATCTAAATGAAAGCAGTACCACATTAATCCGTCGCACCTTCTTGGCAAATTTTATCATTAACTAGGCACTGTAAACTACATTTGCTGGCAGCTAAATGCAAATCCCAAATTATCGATTAACCCATAACATTAGGAATTTTTAAGACGACGTCTTGCGTACACCAGCTAATGAACATCAGAAATTTTACGAGAGAGTTAATGGGGAACGGGACCCATGCCTCTGCTTAAGTTGATAAATTAATTTAATTTAGATAGAATAACTTAGATTATACTAGATTAGATATAGTAAGTTGAGAAACAGTAATGTTCCTAAAACGGAACTTCGTGGAACAACGCTGGGTGCAGTGTCATTGCTTGCTTCAGCTTCGCGAACGTAACATTTACAAAGAAGGTTTGCAATCCAACCGAAATATTAGGACGCAGTCCAAACCATTGCAACCTTACAGCCAAGATTCAATAGTACACCGAGTCGATTGCCTTGCTAAACTCGAGGAAACAATCGACAATAGTGCTGACATCATCAGTGCATCTATTACTATTAATTAGCATAAAAATGACAGCAATCACGGTTTTCTCTCTACAACGCTATGCTCATCCTTTCCATTTAGCTATACTTAAAAATACTGCTTACAACTTAGTTTTCGAGTACACGTTCTCAAGCATTTAAGTATAAGTTTAATTAGACTTACAGGCCGGTACTTAACGGGAAATGTTTTCTAACCTCCTATATAGTTTGCTACAATGGTTTCAACATCCAGATATATGGTAGCTTTGCTTCACCAATTGACAAATTAAAAATCTCCAAGGCAGCGTATTAAATTATGCCAGCCAGTGTCGAGACAGTAGCAGGATAAACATCATCAGGTCGAGCCGAGTTATGTGAGTCTAAGCCAGCTTGAATCTCGAAGACTTCAATAGCAGTAGGCATAGCACCCAGCATCGTACTATTAATTTAGACAATGAAAGTCAGGGTGAAGATAAACTGCTTCCGTAAGAAAAGCTTTTCGAAAATTTTGCAGTAGCACTAGCTCTTGCGCAAAAATATACTGTGGCATGACACTGCGGTTAAAAACTATCGGGTTTTGAGCACGCGCCGTGTATCTAAATCTGCGACGCGCAATCTCGCTAATGCGTCGGTTGAATTTCAATTCAGCCTCTGCCAATACGGTCATTGGGACCGTCACTGAGGTGAATGGTTTCAGGGTGGCTCTCTCGCATTTCTGCACTCAGTGACCGACGGTTACGACTTTGTTTAGAGGCTTCAGGTAGAAATAGCCTATCTTGGTGTATAGCGTGTCGCCGCTATAGCCATGATCAGGATTGATGACCCAGCGGTTATAAATAAATTTCTGTGTTTTTGTGCACCCGCCTTGGCGTGTTGAATTGCGATGCGCAGTCTTATTAGTGCGTCGGTTGAATTTAACTCAGGCTGTGCCAATAATTCACAAGGTCTGTCACGGAATCGATGGGGGACGGTGTGGATCTCTCCCATCGCTGCACTTCACGACCGACGCTTACGTATATCTTTGGACCCATCAGGTGGTGATGGAGTAGCTGGGATTAGAACTGCGCGCATATTGCTTGGCGGTTATCTCCATGATCACTTGAAGATTAAGCTAGGCAAGCAGTGTTTTATACAACGGTTAGAATTATAGTTTCGATAATTTGAGCACCCGGCGTGTGTCTTGGATTGCGGCGCACAGTCTCACAAGTGGCGTCGATTGACATTGTAGTCAGTCTCTACTAATATGGTAGATGAAACCGTCACAGAGTTGGATGGTTTCGGTGTGAATCTCTCCCAGCCCTCAATCCAAGGCCGACGATTTCGTGTTTGCTTGGACTCAGCAGGTAGAGATAACAAATTTGGTGTAAGAATTCGGCGCATAGTTCTTGGCCGGCATAGCAATGATCACTAGTCCATCATCATACATGAGCAATGTATGAGCCATCAGTTCGAATAACATTTTCAAGATTCCGAGCACTTGCCGTGGTCTTGCTTTGCGGCTCGCAATCTTACGTGTGGCGTCGGTTTAATTAGAATAAGCCTCCGCCAATCCGTTCACTGTAACCGCGACCGAACTGGAGGGTTTCACTATGACATTATTCCATTATTGCACGCCCTGGCCGACGGTTTCATTTTTGAGTGGAACCATCCATTACAAATAGCCGAGCTAGGAGTGGCACTCGGCGCATAGTGCTTGTCGGCTACCGCCATGATCACTAGGTCATTGATATCCGCGAGTAGTTACCAACATTGCTGTTAGAATTAGAATTTCTGGCATTGAGCACACGCCGTGTGTCCTGCATTTCGAAAGAGAATCTCACTAGTGGCGTCTTTTGTGTTTGAAGTCAGCCTCTGTCAGTACGGTCACTGGGACCGTCACCGAATTTGTGGGTTCCGGCTTGGCTGTCTCCCATCCGTACACCACAAGACCGACGGTTTCGTCCTTGTTTACACTAATATGTTAGAGAGAGCGAAGCTAAGATTGGAACTTGGTTCACAACGCTGAACGACAATCGCCGTGTTTACTAGGCCAATAAGCTCCGAGAGCAGCTTTTGCCACAGCAATTACAATTATAATTGCTGGTTTTTGAGCACCCGCCTTTTGTCATAGATTGCGGCGCGCCATCTCACTACTGGCATCGGTTAAGTAATTTCGGGTTTGCTGGGCTCCCGCCATGTGTAAAAGACGAAACATTTCGTCGTAATGTGTAGGAATTTGAGAGATCCGCACCGAAACATATTATTTCTGTGTGGTTCCCGGTAACATGTTCAGCAGAGGCAGACTGCAAAGTCAACCGAAGCCACTAGTTGGATTGCGCATCGCAATTCACTACGCACGAAGTTTGCTCAAAATCCAGAAATTGTACTTAAAACGGCTGGGACCTACACTGATGGCCGATGTCAATAGCCTAGATATCGTGGCGACAGCCGCCAGGCTTTGTGCGACGAGTTCCAATCCAAGCTCTGCTATCTCTACCTGATAAGTCTAAACAAAGAGGAAACCGACGTTCTTGGTGTGCAGGGATGGGAGAGAGCAAAACGGAAACCCTCCAAATTGCGGACGGTCACGATGACCAGAATGGCAGAAGCTGACCTCAAATTCAACCATCGCCACTAGTGAGATGGTGGAAGGCAATCCATTCCAAAGGACAGTTTTTCAAAAACCACTCTATATGCTTCTAACCTTTACGTCAAATGCTGCTTCCGTACACCAAACGCCAAATGATCATGGCAAAATCTGCCAAGCACTATGCGACGAATTTTAATCCCAACCCGGTGAAATCTACCTGTTGAGTAAAAACAAATATGAAACCGTCGGACGTGGAGTACAGCGTGGGAGAGGACCACACGGAAACCCTCCAAGGCGGTGACGGTCCCAATGACCGTATTGACAAATGCTGAAATCAAATTCAACCAACGAAACTAGTAAGATTGCCTTCACAATACAAGATACATGGCAGTTGCTTAAAATTCAGTAACTCTACTTGCAACCGCTGTGTCAAACAATGCGCTCGTAGCTCAATGGCATGGTGATCATGGCAATAGCCGATAAGCAATATGCGCCGAGTTCCACTACCTGCTCGGTTATCGCCAACAGTCCAGTGTAAAAGAAATAATGAACCCGTCTCTCGTGGATTGCAGGGATAGAAGAAATCCACACCTAACCACTCCCCTTATCTGGCGGTCCCAGTAACCGTATTGACAGTGGCTGAGTTCAATACAAACGACGGCGCCGGCAAGGTTACGCTTCGCAATCCAAGACACCCGCAAATTTGTATTTAACCGTTTTGGCAAGTACTGATTGCGGAGCTCAATGACATAGTGATCATGGCGATAGCTGCTAAATACTATGCGCCGATTTCTAATACTAACGTTGGATATCTCTTTCTGATGATTCTAAACAAAGACGAAACCGTTTATCGTGGATGGCATGGTTGCAAGTGTGCCGCACCGAAATTCTCCAATTATGTGACAGTCCTGGTGACTGTATTGGCAGCCGCTTACTTCAAAGTCAACTGACGCCACTAGTAAGATTGCGCGTGGCAATCCAAGGCGCACGGCGGTTTCAAAAATACACGAAAATCTACTCCTAACCTATGTGTCAAACACTGCTCGCGGAGATGAATGGCCTTGTGATCATTCATAAGGCGGCCAAGAATTATGCACCACGTTCCACTTCTAGCTCTGCTGCCTCCACCTGATATGTCTAAACATTGAGGAAGCTCTCTTCTTGGAGTGATGGTTTGGAGGATTGCATGGCGAAACCCTCTAATTGCTTTTCGGTCTCAGGGTCTCTAATTACAGAGACCGACTTCATATTAAACCGACGCCAATAGTGAGATTTCGCCTTGCAATCCAGAAAACATGGCAGGTGTTTAACAACCAGAAATTATTATTGTAACCGTTGTGTCAAACACTGCTCGTGGACCTCAATGGCTTAGTGATTTTGACGATGGCCGCCAAGCAATATGCGCCGTGTTCCACTGCCTACTACTCTAACACCGCTTGTTGATTATAAACAAAAGATCCTTCAGCCGTGGAGCGAAAAATGGAAGAGCTTCAAACCGGACGATTCCACATCGGTAACGGTCCCATTGAAGTTATTGGTATTGATTGACTACAAAGTCAACAGGCGCCACTGGAGAGATTGCGCTTCGCATAAAAAGATACACGGCGGGTGCCCATAAATATCGCAAATCTCCTTCTTAACGATGCAAAATCTTTGTTTGGAGAGCTAATTGGCCTAGTGATCATGGCAATAGCCGCAAGCAGTCTGCGCCTAGTTTCACTTCCATCTCGGCTACACCAATCCGATATAGTTAAGCAAACACAAAACCGTCCAGCGTGGATTGCAGTAATAAAAGATAGCCACGCTTAAAGCCGCTAACTCGGTGAGGATGCTAAACCCGTATTATCAGATACTGTCTTTGAATTAAAACTAGGCTACTGGTGAGATTACGCGTCGCAATTCAAGACACATGTCAGGTGCTCAAATCCGAAAATCGTACTCTAAACGCTGTGTCAAAAACTGGTCTCGACTTTAAATGGCTAGAAATCATGGCGATAGCCGCCAAGAACTTGGCGCCAGCTTCTGCTCACTGCTCTACCAGGTTAGTATCCAAAAAAGCGAATACGTCGACCTTGGAGTGTAGTTAGGGGAGGGTGTCACACAGAAACACTACACTTCGATGATTGTCCCAGTGATTAGATTGCCAGTGGCTGAATTCAAATTCAACCAACGCCAATTGTGAGCTTGCGCAACGCCATCTAATACACACCGCGGGTGCATAACTAACACAAAAGTGTAATTATAATCTTTGTGTCGAATATCCGTCGCGGAGTATAATGGCTAGTTATCACGTCGGTAGCAGCCACACGCTATGCGCTGGGTTCCAATTCTTTCAGCGCTATCTTTACATAATGAGTCAAAACAAATCTAGAGCCGTCGGTCGTGGAGTGAAAGAATGTTAAGGAGTCACAGCGGAAACCATAATTCCCGTTTCGCTCCCAGTGCCCGTATTTGCAAAGGCTGACTTCAATCCAACCGAGGCCAAGGATGAGATTGGGCGTCAAATTAAATGAAGAACGACAAGTGTTCAAAATTCAGGAAATCCCATTCCAGCCGCTGTATCATAGCTCAGTTCTCTAATGATCATGGCGATAGCCGCCAAGCAATATATGACGAGTTCTATCCTAGTCAGGATATTTATATTTGATAAGTTCAAACCAAAAGGAAACCGTCGGCCATGGATTGCAGGGCTTGAAGATGGCCACAGCAAATACTTTAATCCACTTGACGGTCGCAATAACCATACGTGCAAAGGTTGAGTTCACATTAAAAACACCAGATACGTGAGTATGCGCCTTGCAATGCAAAACACAAGCCGGGTGCCTGAAAACTAGAAAATATGCTTGTAACCGCTGGGTCAAAACCTACTCGCTAAACGCAATGGCCTAGAGATCATGGCGATTGCCGTCAAGCGTTTGCACTGATTCCCAATCGCAACTAGTCTATATGCAACTGATGAGTCTAAACAAAGAGGAAACCGCTAGTCGTGAATTGAACGGATAGAAGAGTGTCCAAGCAGAGCCTTACACATCAGTGGCGGTCCCGGTTATGTATTGGTCGCGCCTGACTCAAATTCAAGCAACGCCAACAAAAGGTTTCTCGACCCAAACTAAGGCACACGGCATGTGCTCGGAATAAACAAATATATATATATATATAATAGTAACCGCTGTGTCAAACACTGCTCGCGGACCATCATGACCTATTTATCTAGGCGATAGCCGGCAAGCAGTTTTTGGCGATTTCAAATCCCATATAATCTAACTCGAACGTATGCCTCTAGGAAAAGAAAAAATCTAACGGTCGGGGGGTGCAGGGAAAGAAGAAGGCCAAACCATAACCCTCCCCTTCGGTGCAGGTCCCAATGATCCTACTGACAGAGTCTGAATTCAAACTCAACCGACGCCACTGAGGTGGTTATGTGTCAAATCCCATGACACTTGGCGGGTGCGCAGAAAACACAAAAACCTTATATTAACCGCTATGTTAAACACTTCTCGCAGGCATATAAATATTTTGGCCGTCTTGGCGACAGATGCAAAGAAATTTGCAAATAGTACCACACCGTGCTCGGCAATCTCCACCTGATGGGTCTATACACAAATCGTGCAGTGCAGGGATGCGAGATAGGCACAGAGAATGCCTCCGCCAGTGTGGCGGTCCCTGTGACTGTATTGGCCAAGGCTGACCTCATATTCAACGCTGGACACAAGTGAGATCGCACTTCGCAATCCAAGACACATGGTGGGTGCTCAGGTAATAGGAAAGGGTATCTCAAACAAATTTGTTATTCACTGCTAGCGGAGCTCAATAGCCTGGGGATAAGGGCTATAGCTGACAAGCACTAGGCACAGAGTTCCACACTCTGTTATGCTACCTCTACCTGATGAGTCGAAAAGAAGACGCGACCGTCAGTCATGGAGTGAAGGAATAGGAGAGAGTCACAACGAAACCCTCCACTTCGCTGACAGTCCACGTGAATGTGGTGGCACAGGCTGACCTTAAAGTCAACGTAAGTCGCTAGTGAGATTGCGAGTCGCAATCCAAAGTAAAACTCTGGTGTTCAAAATCGAATATCTACTTCCAACCATTGTGTGAAGCATTGTTCGTGGAGCTAAATAACCTTTTACTCTAGCGTTAATCGCTATGCACAATGCGGTGAGTTCAAATCCATCTCGGCTCTATTTATCTGGTGAGTCTAAACAAAAGACGAAACCGTCGGTCGTGGATTGCATTGATGTGAGAGGTCCAAGTAAAACCCTTCGATTCGGTGACGGTCCCAAGTATCTTATTTGCACAGGCTGAATTAAAAGTCATCCAATACCTCAAGTGAGATTGCACTTCGCACTTAAAAACACAAGGCAGGTTCTAAAACCCGAACATATAATGCTAACCGATGTGTCAAACACGGCTCGTGAAGCTCAGTGGCCCGTTTATCATAGCTAGAGAAGCCAAGCAATATGCAGCGTCTTTAATACCAGCTAGGCTCTCATTACCTCATGCGTATAAGCAAAGACGAACCCTTTGGTCTTTGAGGGCAAGGATAGAAGAGAGCCCAACCGAAACACTATACTTTGGTGACGGTCCTATTGACTGATTAAGCAGAGGCTGACTTCAAATGCAACAGAAGCTGCAGCAGCAATAGACCGACAAACACATAACAACGTTAGAAACGTTACAAAAAAATTAATTGGCCCAAAACCAAACCGGCTGTTTAGGAGAGGCGTGCGTAGAAGTAAATTAAACTCTAATGCATCCAATATAAATGTATAAGTCATAATATCGCAAAGGATTTCCAGCTAAATGAAAACATGCCCTGCCGCATTTGGGAAACCAAAATCCGCAAGATTACCCTGATCAGAAAGCTAGACGTGTATCCTCTAGAGGATGCCTTGCGCGTAATGAAGCACATCTTGATTTCTAGGAATTTGAAGCTTTCCAACATGGTAATCAACTACTTAACTAACGGCTGCGCATCAATACAAAAGGCACGAACCTAAGACCACTGCATAAATCCCAACGATCTCTCTTTGTACACGCGTAAAATATGGATTCACCAAGTATAATGTATACATCCCTATAATGCACATTATGTTTGCTTGTATTTAGACTGAAAGCACTACATGCTTTCTGATAGTTTAGGGGGGTGACGGTATTTTGTCGACAATTATCTGGTACCATTTTCCTCCACTGATTATCCCAAAATATTTGGATTCGCGATTATCAAGAATCTGATTTTACGATTTCAGTGAATTTATGTATTTTCGTTAGTATTGTTGGTGTATTTACTAGTGCAGCTGCTACTATAGAATTTATACAACACGCTTACTTTATTTCTCATTCAAACGCTGAAAATGAAATAAGCAATTTACTGCTGCCATTGCTGAGACTCAAAATCAACAAGAGGAAATGTGCAGTTAGTTATGCTTCCATAATTTAAACTTTGCGTAGTTAAAATAGCATGCATAGCGTTGCATTAATCGCAGCAAATCAATAACCGCTTTGTGTTACAAAAAGTTAAAGCTGTCTTCTTTTATACCTCTGTGGTTGTTGTAACCTGTGCCATTAAATATGCTGGGTAAAGCGGTCGCTCCTACTGAAGTTTTGGTGGTGGGGAAGATAATAGAGATTCCGACAAAGAAAACGTGGACATTTTCGTGAAAAATATCTACAAAACATCAGAACTATGCCAGGAAGCAATTAGTTTTTTGGTCTGCAAGATGGTTTTATTTCAGCTAAACGCGCTTTGACATACTATGTGCAAAAGGAATCCGAAAAGTACATTGAAATCAACTGTCTTAATTAAAATGTCATTTGAACAACTATTTGGAGTGCCTTATCCTTCGTGTATCGGATGATTCTGGTCACATCTTCTATTGCACTGTCTGAGTTGATGCTGCCATGCGCAGCCGCCTAGTATGCCGCTGCAACCTGCTCTTTCTCTTCGCGCGTTTTGACAGTCCAAACGGCAATGGGCCCATGAGTTCCCGTCCACCACCGGTGCAAATAGGTTTATCGATATCAAGCACTGAAAAATATCAAGTGAACTGTTTAATAGTAAAGCCTTTGGCAAGTAAAATCATGCTATTGTTTAAAAACAATGTGGTTTTCAACCAACGACACCAGCTTGGTACAAGTACATTGATGTTATGTAATAATCGTATAGCCTCACCGCAAATAAAACAAAATGACACATATTGTGCTGTGTTAAGTTGCCAAGTGGGATAGCTCATGCTTTATATTTACCTCTGTCTTCGAGATTGGTTGGACGGAGGAAGGTCTGATCGTGCTTAACGTATAATGGTTGGCGGTCGGTTCTGTGTTTATTTTCAGTCTCAGTTATGTTAACCAATGGCCGATGTGCAGGTATGTTATTGCTAAGCATGCTTTACAGGGAATTTTGACTTGGTTATCCTGCTAGCATACAATATGTATGTTCAAGCTAAGAGGGCTTCAAAAATGGGCAGTTAATAAGGGCTAACATATTATTTCTATAATCAGACTGTCTTCGTATTGTGTAATAGGCAAAATAAGCATTAATTTAAAGGCTATCATTCCGTGCTTTATCTCGACACCTACTTTGCAAATTGGAAAAATATCTATAAAAATGGGGTGCCCTTTTAATCCGTCGCAATAATTTTGACAATTGTATCATTAATTGGGTAATGTAACTAGCATTTCCTGGCATTTAAATGGAAATCCTATTTAATTTACCAATCCACCACATTTCGAATTTCATATGACGGCTTGTCTCTCGTTTGCCCGTTAACGATCATCTCACATATTACAATATATGTATATTATAAAGAGAATCAGGCTGTTGTTGAAGTTAAGAAACAATAATGACCCTAAAAGGGTACTTCAGGTAAAACTGTTGTGTGCAGAACGGATGCTACTCTAGCTTTACTGGACTTAACGCCAAAATTTTTACCGCAAAGAAACTCCACAATCCAACTCAAAACATTGAGACGTAGCCAAAACCATTGCATCTGTGCAGCTAAGAATCAATGATAAACCGAGTCAATGGCCTTGCTAGTGCCGAGAAATCACAATACAACTGAGATTCCTTCATGAAGACAGCTAGTCTTTTCATCTATCAAATACTAAATGCAAATAAAGCACAAGTTAATCTTTACAAATCTACGCGCTTCGTTTTCCATTTCGCTTTATATAAATGGTGCTCACAACTTTGTTTTCCCATAAGTGTTTCCAAGCAATTAAGTAGCATGTTGGTTAGACATACAGCCCTATACACAACATGGAATGATTTTGACCTTCCGATAGGTTTTGCTACAACAGTTGTCACCATGCAGCCATCTAGTAGCCTAGCTTCACCAAGTGACATATTAAACAGTACCAAGAAAGCATAATGGATGTCAGCCAATGGCTAGACGGTAGTAGAGTAATTTGAGTCTAAGCGAATTAGTACCCCCAAGACCTCCAGAGCAGTAAGCAAAGTATTCAGAATTGTGCTATTATTTTGACAAAATGAAAGTAATGGTGTAGAAGCCTTTCGTCCGTTAGGTGAGTGTTTTGAAAATGGTGCAGTAACACAATTGTTTGCGTAACATCCTACGTTGCATGTCAACAGTCATCGGCCAGTAAAGTAAAAACACCATATAATTAAGCAGGCTTGCACTGAACGAACTATACTAATACATCTTTGGTTTTTATGCCATATTTTTGACCGGCCTTACTTCAAAATAATACTTCGTTGGTCTTTACATCTTTATTGTCTCATTGCGACATTTCGTTTATGGCAACCAACAAAAGTTGCGCCTCTATCATGTGATTACTTGTGTTTCGCAACCACTTAGTTTTACTGGTGTATTTCCTGGGTGCAGTGGTGCGAATTATTCTGGTAGTTAAAAAGTCCCACGCTTAATTAAGTTCCATCCTTGTTCTATTGTAGCCCGATGCAAATGAGGAAGGCATTTAAGCCGCAGTGTTCGAGCTCTAACCGTATTTATTTCGAAGCGACCAAAGTGCTACGCTTGGAGCCTATTCGTATGTAAAGAGATAACAATAATCTAACCGACACACTTTGATAAGTAGCCGTATGTGAACCATTCAACTTCTAGGGTTGTATGAGCACAACCAAGACGTTCGCCTGCTGAAAGTCGACCAGACAGAATAAGGCGTTTCCGTGCGAAAAAGCGTTTCCACGGCGCATAAAACATGCTCTAAATCTGCGTGTTGGAGGGTTCGCACAAATATGGTGCGGTAATTACTGCCCGTATGATCGAAGTAAATTTCAGTATCCTGTAGTCTCGCAGCCTGAAGGCTACATTCACACCGATCCGTAGTACAATTCAGCCACTTAATATAATAGGGTAATATTTAACTTAGATTCCCGATTGTGGCATTATGAACATAGCTTCCCTACTTCCACATTGCTATTTGATAAGGAGAAGAACAATAAATCTGGCTTATATTCAGATCTATCTAATTTGTGCACTGAAAAACCAGACTGTAAACCACTTAATGTGTAGCCCAGCGTCAATCCGGTATCACTAAATGAAACAACATCAGAATACATACAGCTCACTGAGAGTTCCTACAATTTATTCATTCGAATACAAATGTGTGTACACAAAGTTTAGCCGTCTACATTCCCTCTATCTACCGGGTAACTTAAGTGTTTCACACAGGCAATGAATAAGTTTGGACCAAAATTTCTTTGAAGCAAATCTTAAAAGTTCAGCCGATTTACGATTTTGTTCCTTAGTAGTATTGACTAGCTTCTGTGAGCGTGCAGAGGATACGTTTATTTAATTGGATCTGGAAATACGTGCGTTTACAGTATGATCGTACACTGCTTTACAATTAAAGCTTGCCTAATTTTAACTGCGTGCAATTTGTTTTGCCATATTGAAACTAATGTGCGCGTGATCTACATTTGAAAAATAATCCGGCACGCTACATCATAAACATTTGCAAGTAATGTAGTATCCATTATTTTTCGAAAATGCTCGGCTTTTACAATAGAAACAAAAATGTTCATCCTAAGATGTTTACGCAAATGATATACTTCTGATAATGCTATGAATTTGAGCTAATTGCCGTGCGATATCACTAGTTTCGTAGACGTGCAGTGTTGGACTGTCTATTTCGGAAACGGGTACCTGATAAATATGTATATATTATCCGATCATTATGAGCGTGAAACTAAGGCAAACTGAGGGATTGCGGACGATGGCTTTGCCCTGTAATATCTCCAGTGGTGTAAGACAAAATTGTCCGCAGCCTCCTTTCCTCATTAAATTCGCTAATCACGAAGTCATGGAGATCGCGTTCACAAGACGGGACTTAGAATATGGGGATCAGCTCCTAGGAGAATAACTCTGATTTGGAGTATGCTGGTGATAATATCCTAATCTGTGACAGTTGCCAGACTGCCAAGCTTCAATGGACAGAGTAACAAGTATTGTCAGCCAATTCGGGCTTTGCTTTGAAGTATGGAGTTGCAAAGCCTTCCTCAAGGATTGGCCTGGACCGCCTCCAATGCCGACACTTGGTTGCAATCAGGTAGGAGTATCTTAGTGCAAATCTAATTTACGACCTGTGTGCAACTGAAGCCTCCAAGAAAATTGAAAGTAATTTTAAGATCAAAAACATCATTTAAACAACCGGTTGGGGTGCTTATCCTAGGCGCACAGGGTGATTCTCGTCACATATTATATTACAGTGTCTGACTTGGTGCAGGGACGCATGCATGGCACAGCAGCTTTTCACTCCAAAGCAACCTGTTATTTAGCGCATTCTGGCAGTCCCAACGGCAATCGGCAAAAGAGTTCCCGTCCACTTCCAGCACAATCAAGCTTATTGATATCAAATACTGCAAAGTATGCCGTGAAAAGCTTAAAAATAAAGCCTTTGTTATGTAACATAATACAATAGATGTAAAGCAATCATTTTGTAAACCAATCTTTACAAATTTCTCAAGTGTGCAATGAAGTGGTGAAAGAACAGAGCCGGGTTAAGGCATCGAAAACGAGGGCACTTTTATTGTGCTGTGTTTTGATGCCAAGGACGATGGATCTTTACTACTATTCGCCGCTGTCTTTAAGAATGCGTGAGCGCAGGTAGGCCTTAGCTTACTAAACTTATGGTGGTTAGTTGTCTTTTGAATGCGCTTAATTTGTGTGTTAATTGTGCTGACCATTGGCCGGCGTGTCATTGCGTCAAAGCTCGGAATATGGTACACTGCAATTTGGCCGACGTAAGTTGGTAGGTTTCAGTATTTCCGTTCAACGTAAAACGCATCCAAATTGAGCATTTAATGCATATAAATTAAGTTATTTCTCGAATCCACTTGTATTTTTAATGCGTAGTGGGCCCATTGCACAGTAATGTAAACTATAACATGTTTTTCCTCTCGACACTGACATCATTAAATTGGCAAAATTTTAAACAAACACTGTTCTTTTTGAATCATTCGCAAGTTTGTTGTTAAAAATATGATTACGTGGGCGCTGCAATTAAGCTGCAATTCCCTGGAAATAGTAAAATGATATATACTTGTGGTACCGATACATTGGTTAATTCGGATTTTTGACTTCATTATTTGCGGACGCTAATAGCCAGATGCATGAGGCAACAGTAGATATCAGTGTTTAGCAATCTCATGAAGAGTCTTAAATGTGATGTATATTTTACAAACACATGCATTACGCACTGATGATGTGCCGATACTTCGGCTACAATGGTGAAAACATTCAAGGCGTTTTCATGGAATTATTAGAATTATTTGCTTGCACAAGTTCAAACAATTTCAAAAGCGAGCTTTATGTTTAAATGCTAGCATGCACTCATTGAATTTAGATTCATTATTTTTAAGAACGGTTGCAAATTTTCCGTCGTATTGATGCGTGAAATACATATTTTTGAAATATATTCTCCGAAGTAATACGGAGAGAGAAATTTGTACTCCCTGAAATGTAAAATTTGCCATCAATGCGAAACTTCATTCTCAGCTTTTTGTGTAATATTCTAGGTTAATCGTACGCTGGGTGAAGGGTACTACTACGGTATATTTCTGGCCTAAAGCGCCCGTCATTAGTGGTATCAAAATATTGTTAGGAGTTTGTTGCTCCAGATGCCTGCGCGAACTTCGCATTTAATTAAAAACAAGTAGCCTAATGAATAACACAAATGCAATGTTGATGCAATTAGTTGAACCGACGCCTTTTATTTTCAAGTGAACTTGTCAGATTAAAAGTAGAATGCCGGCTTTCGCTTGACGGAATTTTTACCGTGGTAAATGAAAATATCCCCTAGGAAATCTTATGTCCGGTTAGCAGCTGCAGCTTTTGAAAATTGTTGTAGCAAAACAATAGCATTCAATTTATTTCCTTGCGATAACAGATTATAGCTATATGATGCCTTTAAATAAAGTATTTTGGTAAAGCACAGATTAGCACATACGGGGTCATATATATCGGATTCAACCATGCTGTATTCCATTAATGCTGGTAGTTTCCTAGCAATTGATCTGAACTGGATAACACCAACAATATATTCTGCTAGATACGACAATAAGCGTTCACGATTTTTGGCGTCTCAATTAGGTCCCTTCTTAGTCTGCGATGTTCCATTGAATAGAGTCCTAATCTACTTAGGTGCTAAGCGTATGTTATATTACCTAGAAGCGAATTCCTCCTAATCGCCAATTGTGCTAAATTTTGTATATACGTTACATCTTATCCGTGTGGATGGTCTGTAAGCATGTATGCAGTAGATTGCTATGTTCTTATCACCGCATTGTATAAATAAAGCTATAGGTCAAATCTGGTGATGCATAGGGCTCTTATAAGGCGAAATAATCTATTCCGCGCTTAGTCGGCAGTATAATTAATTTGCTTAGAAGATGCAAATATGGGCGAAGCGATAATGTCTAATTCTCCTGTTTTATTTGGACATCACAGGCCTGATGGCCTGACTGATCTTAGCTTCGTTATGACTACATTTCTAGACGTTGTTAACACGCTTTTGTTGCAGTTAAATACAAACCGCATTATTCCAAACAATTAAATAGAGTTCGACCTCCCAATACAACAACTAGACATAACTCCAGCTGATGATCTTCGAATGACCAAATATGATATACCAGGATTATCAAAGAATAGTAGCCCTGTTGTTGATTAAGATGGAAAACAATATTGGTTTGAAAATGAAACCTGATGTAGCACTGCGCTGTGTAGTGACGTTGCTCGCTCAATCTTTGCAGACCCAAACGGAAAAATTTCAACCGTAATTATGCTCCGCAATACCGATCAAAATGCGAAGGTAAAGCCTAAAGCATTGAAGTTTCGCAGCTAAAACTCAATGTTTAACGGTTGTAGATGTCTTGCTAAATTCGAAGTGTCATACATCGTCTGAGATTTCCTCAACAAAACTACTATCTACCATATCTCCTAAACAGAAAATGTCAGTAAGAGACGTGAACTTCTAAACAAATCCATGGTCCTGGAAGGAAATTATGTTTTACTCACATAATGACTACAACTTCTCCAAGCATTTAACTAAAACGCTGCTTAGACAGACAGGCCGGTACTCGACGAGTAATATTTCGGAATTTTCTCTATATTTGGCTAAAACGTTGTCCAAAAAACTCTGGTAGCCTACATTCAGCTATTGATATATTGAATTTTTCTAAGAGAGCGCTTTGTATTATGTCAGCCAGTAGCTTGACCATAGCGATTTGCACATCCTTAGCTCCGGCCGACATATATAAGTATAATCCAGCCGGTAAATCGAAGACGTCCGGAACAGTAATCGGAGTATCCAGCATTGTACTAATATTGTGAAAAAATGAATACATTTATATTTATGCTAAGCCTTTGGAAAAAGATTCAGTAGAAAGGTCGTTTTGGAATTACCGTCTGTAAAATAAATAAAGTCAATGATCAGTGCATCACGAACTCCTTGCCGTTAAGGAAGCTTGCATTGAATAAATCCCTAGCATATCTTCAGGTTAGATTTTATATTTTGGACTAGTCTTACTTCGCAGCAATGCTTCGATTGCTCTTGCCTCTATATTACCTCATTGCATGATTTCCTATAGCGTAGCCGACGGTTATATTTACATATTCCTTAAAACCCCTTATATTATATGTTGCGCCTCTTAAGCAAATGCTGGATTTGCGACACCAGCACCTTGGTTTATTTCAGTTCTCCGGGGGCGCCATGGTGTGATCTGTCTAGTGACTGTATAATCCGGTTCATATCTAAGCTCCAACTTTGTTCTTTGGGAGCCTAGTATAAATCATTAACGCAAGTAACCTGCAGTTCTCCAGGTCTTAACGTATTCAGATCGATATGACAAAAGCACTAGGCTCGGAGCCTGTCCCTATTTAAATATATGGTAAGGACATAACGGTCCCACTTGCTTATGACAGCCTTAGCTTGAACATTTGACGAGTAGCGTCATTTTGACGATGTAACATTTAGAGTTGAAGTAGCGTAACCAAAACGCTTTCTTGCCTGAATGTTGACATAACAAATGAAGACATTTTCACGCAACATCGTTACAAGTTTCTGCTGTAGAGTTTACACCATATCAAAAGCATGCTTTCAATCTGCGTGCTGGAAGTTTTCTAGTTAGTGAAAACAAGGGTCAGCAGCAAATGATCGTTTTAGCAACCTCACGTACGCACAAATACATTATTATTTCAAGCCGGCCTCTCACACAACGAAGTAATAGTGGATTTAAAATTTAACGTTGGCATTATGAACGGAGCTTTCCAACTTCCTTATTACTTGCTGATAAGGAGAAGAACGCCAACATATGCCTGCTGTCTAGTTCTATATATTCTGCACGATGAATAGCTAGTGGGTAATTTGCTACATACAAGGCTCTGCGTCAAGCTGGTTCCAGTAAGCGAAGTCACATCAGAACGCTTACATATTACTGAGAGTACCTTCCATTTATTTCTTCTACAACAAATTTGGGTGCACACAGTATTCTCAATAGAAATAATGGCCATCTACTGCATTTATTTTAGAGTTCCACTCTATATATGTACCTGTGCGGATAAGCTTTATTTTGATCAATAACCAGTTTCTTAGAAGTACTGACTTATTCATGTAAACGCCCAAATGATAAGTTCGGTTATTTTGATCTGGACCTAAATGCATTCGCATTATGCTCCGAAGTCTGATTTTCAATTACTGGTTGAGTGAACTCAGTTACTCTGCTTTCTCTCTTGTCAGTTTAATTTTAACGCTTCGCTTAATTTAAATTAAGAACAAATATGTACCATGCTGCGGGCCGAGATACTTGTCGGTAACGCGATTGTTGTTCTGAGATGAAAAATGTTTACACTTGAAGAAGAACTTAAATTTACACCTAAGTGTATCCACAGAAATATAGTATTTTTGTAGTTGAGCTGACCACACTGCCGTATCTATAGTCAATCCTAAAATATTCAAGAAATCTACTTTGATGTTTTTATCATATTTTCGTAGTACGCTGCCTTCTGCTCTCCATAAGTTTAAGCAATGATCACAAAACTTTGATGAGTTGTGTTTTCAAAATTTGATAAGATCCGTTTGATTTTACTGTATACTTTGAGCACAATGTTAAAGATACAAATAATTAATATTTATATGTTTGAACAATGCGAGACGCAACAAAATAGGCTTGATCATGCTAAAAATAAAATAACTCGTCAAGGAATTGTACAAGTGCTTCAAGTTAGTCATAAACATTAAAGCTGTGAGAGCTTACATGCATGTGGGAGTGCATGTGTATCAATAATTCATGTAACTGTCAAGTGAACGATTCCCATAAAACATGCGTTTTGCTGGTATGAAACAAATAGCTGCACATGCAAAAGTAAGTATATAATACAAAAATGCTTTGGGAACTTAGCACTTCTACTTGCATTGAACGAGTTAACGGCTAATCTCAGCAAACCTATGACATCATCATATAACATATCACTAACAACTATATTCATATGCATATGGACACACAATTGCAAAATCCTTACTTGCGCTGCGCATCACGCGAATAATGAAATAAACAGCTAGACCATATTGATGGAATTAGCCCTTAAGCTTAAAACTGGGCTGTGGGTGTATTTCAGTTATCTGGTACAGAGAATCCTAACCACAATATTTGTCCGAAGGCCATCAAATGGCATGCGAACTAATTGCATCGCATAGTATATTGTAAGCGAAAGATGATTTTATCGATAACAAATAGCGCTATGTAGTTATAAAATTCTACAAAAATGCATTATCCATGCTTGAATCCAATGCTTGATTGATAACTTAATTCGGTTTAGTTGTTCTATTTCAGATGCGGACGGCAGTTGTCGTTTTCGAGTTTCTAGCTTTCATGTAAATGATTGGGTCCTTTGTGATTGCGCACCTCATCCAGCGAAGTTTCTGTGTTCCTACATCTATCCCGGTAGCTAGAAATGCTTAGAAAGAACTTGAATGAACATTGTTGCAAACAACATAACATTGTTTATGCCACGTTTGCTTAATATATATCAGTTGTTCTACGCTATATTTGAAAAGGCGTGTAATACTCAGCAGTAAATAAATATTAATGCTCATGTTTGAAGGTTAGTTTTAGTTCTATTCGTAGGGCGTTTTTATTTTAATCACGAGGGACATTCGCGAATGCAAATACGTATATACGAAGCTACAGAGGCTCATAAAACTGACGTCGAGTTTTTTCATTTGTATTTTATCGACTATGGGTAGTAGAAAGCTCCGCGTGTACTCCTGGTTAACCCGCTGCGGGACACTTTGGAGGAAACCGGAAACTACGCAAACGTTTTCTGTTATCAAGATTTATGTACTTGCGAAGAGCGCCGAGGAGCTAAGGAGATAAGTCAGGCCAGGTATGTTAAAACTGCAGTATAAAACTCTTATGCTGCAATGGGTCTCCGGAACATTTTACTCACTCTAATTATGGTTGGTGAGCGGTTTCCTTTCAAGCAAGTCCCATATTTATTTGGCTCTTAAATCAGTGGTGATGTCGCATGCCGTCGATAGTTTGTAAATGTCTGGTAGTTGGAGCAGTTTTTCGCCTTTTGTTAACCATCGTTTTCAAACTCCCGCAGAAATCCAATAGCTACTGCAGCACGATGCGTGTTTTCACAAAGTGTGCTAGTTTAATTTCATAAATTCTGAATTATACTTTTGGTCTTCTAAATTGTCAGCGCGTAATTCTTCCAAATAATGTGCAATCGTGTTACTCCCCGAGGACTTTGTGACTTTATCGGCTAGCACTACAGTTATATGATTGTCCGTGTCATATATTTAAATTTAACCTATGTATCGTTTTTGGAGTATTATTTAGAGAACCACGACCGTTCTCAACGTGTGTATTGGCCAAAAGACTTATTGTCATTAACAAACATTAGTTTCTCTTGTATAAAGCGCCGACAAAACAAAAATCTAATGTTGCTGGTGGTTTGCGCAGCTAGTGGGCAAACTCAGGAGTAAATAAAGTGAGTGGGGTTATTTTCCAAATGCCTGTTAAGCAGTAAGACTTTCGGCTATAACTTAGCGCTTTGTTCTATATCGAAAGTTGCAGGAAGTGGTAGATGCGATGCTTATCGTTGAGAAGCGTATTGAGAATGGCAGTTGGTGTTTCATGCAAATGGACTACAAAAGTGTGGAAACAATGCGATAATTGCATCTAACCTATCAGTGCATCGATATTGACCCAACGTCGCAACTAAGCAACAAAATAAACAGTGTTGCCGAAGCTTAAACTGTCGAACGAAATATCGGAAGATGAACGAGAAAAATGAGGGCTCGTGACTCGAACATTGCACAATTATATGGACTACCTACAGTACACAAGGATGGAGCACACTTAAGATCAATTGTGTCACTTCCAGGCACGCCTACCTACTACATGTCAAAGGAACTATGGAGGCGCCTCAGGCACCTAATCATTAAATAGCAATACGTCATAAACAATGCTCAACAATTCTGGATAAAACTCAAAGACCTACAGATAGAACATGATGAAATCATGATGTCCTTCGATGTGACCGCCCTATTTACTTCCGTCAAATTGCAGCTGGCCAAAGAAATTATCGCCAAACGTCTGGACAACAACGAAGGGAAGATTGAGAAAATGACGACAAGAAGCGTATGCGAATTTCTCAACTTATGTCTCTCAAGTTATTTCTCTTTCAACGGAAAATGTACAAACAAGTGAAAGGTGCACCAGTGGGATCACCGTTATCCGGACTCATGGCAGATATTGCCATGCAAAATTTGGAAGAGGATCTACTAACAATGATCAATCTTAAACTTTGGGTTTGCTACGTACATGATACGTTTGTGATACTCAAACGTGTCCAAGTATCGGTGGTACAACAACTGCTTAACAACGCTATGGACGGCATACAGTTTACTATGGAATCAGAGAAGGAAAACAATCTTCCTTTCTTGGATCTTTTGGTAGCCAGGACAATGGACGACGAATTGCAAACCTCAGTTTACAGAAAAAGCACGCACACCGATCAGATTTTGAATTTCCACAGCAACCAATCAATATGTCACAAAGTAAGCTGTGTGCAGACAATGTTCCATATAATAGCAACTCAATGCAGTACGACAGAAGCAAATCGAGCAGAAAAAGCACGTATTTACGTCATTTGAACGCAACGGATACCTACGCAGTTTCCTCCGATGATGCTTAAACCGCAAGCCCTCAAAAACCAAACCTACGTCAGCTCCGACGAAACGTATAATTCTGCCATACATCAAGAACGTGTCTGAAATGACTGCTAGGTGCTTCAAAAAACATCGTATCATGGTAGCCCACAAGCTAACAGCCACTCTGACGAAAATGTTGTCAAAATCAAATGGAAAGCGAGAGACAATAGAACAAATGAATGTCGTATACAGAATAAACTGCGCAAACTGTGAAAAGCACTATGTGGGACAAACAGGAAGGTAGCTGTCCACCAGGATAAATGAAAACCAAAGAGCGTGCAAGAAACATTACGCAACCTCATTGGTTTCGGCACACGTGAATGAAGAGGGACACAGGTTCGCCTGAAAAAAGGTAGAGTTCTTGACCGGGGGAGAAACACAAAGAGGGAAAGAGTTTCTTGAAGCCTGGTTCTCAACCACGAACTCAATCAACATGCATGTCGACCTCGATCTAATATATCAGCAGCTGAAACAGAGAGAGTTTAAGAGGATTAACAACCGTTGTCCGAAAGAAGTTAATCCAACACACGCTTAATGATCAACATGTTCAATATGATCCCACACTACCCAACCGCACCTCTTACACCAATCCAAGTGCGATAAGCCCAACCAAGTCGCAACAACTTTTCCGCAGCAAATGAGAGTGACTCAAGCACATTTGCTGAACACCTGGATTAACCACTGATATCGAGACAAAATTAATAGCCCAGCATGCCTCTATAAGGAACGGAATGATTACCGACAGTATCCATTATTGGGTTTGTTTTCTACCAGCTATTGCTACTTCATTTCTATCAATCCCGCGCTGATGATGCCACCTCGAATTGTGGCGAAACGTCTGCAACCAAGTTGCTCTGCTCGGAGAACTCCAAAACAACTGTGTATCTAAGTTTAAGGATAAATGTAGTAGAGTGGTCGCGGTAATTCTTGAGGTTTCCCCCATTCTCAGGTTAGGGATTAATCTTGAAACTAAAACATGCCACATCAACTATCGCAATGCTATACTCCATTTCTGATGCCATCACTGCTGGGTTGGTGGTGCAGCTAGAATGGCCACTTTAGCTGCACAAACCCTGAAGCATCTAGTACGCCGCAGCGATAAAGCCTTAGCCACGCTGATAATGGTGTCTCCTGCAATTAGCTGCCTATTTAGACGCATGGTTTTCTCCAAAAATCCGCAACCTGTCTTTTATTTCTGATGCACAAGAATGCCGTGGTTAGAGCTTTATCACGAATGACACATTGTACCAAATGCTACACATAACATCACGCATCAGGCAACTAACAGCACCAAACTATATACACATGGCTACAAAATCCGTACCTTTTGCCAAGGCATCATCCGACATTTCCTTGGACATTTTCATCACAAAATATAAACATAGCGCAAAAGGTGTCAAATACTTGCCGTGTACGTCCTGGAGAACACTAACGCTGAAAGACAATCGGTAACAGAATGGTATCTCTTCATAACACGAGCGCAGTTATGCCGATCAGATTAATTAACTTCCGATTGTCCTTGTCTCATGATAGGGCATTAAGTGATTTACTTTACGAACTTGCCAGGTTGTTTAAGTCGTCTTACTAATTTTCAGGCAGACGGAATCAGATTTCTGCGCTTTGTCGTTAGCATTGGACCCCATGTTGCAACTCATACTTGACTTTTCCCGCTCGAATAAATGCTGAATCTTGGCATCAAGTAACAGCATGGTAAAAGACCTAAACAATTGAAGGCGAACTGTTGGACATAAGCAGGGATGATGCACTTTGTACACTATAGCGTAATGAAGAAATACGAGTGCGTATTGATACCGATATCATTAGTTATGTGCGAAAATTTGACCCTAAGATGGACGAATGCTTGAGCATACCGACGCAATCTTCGGCATGCATGATTCGGATTGCATGGGCAAACTGGTTCGCAGATTGGGAGATGTAAAACCAATCATAACAGAGCAGACTTGTGTATTGTTTCGGAAATTGTCCGATGCGGTTGTGTACACAGTGTACGTCAGAGGATTAAATCATAAGGACCAACCCTCAGAAATGTGTTAATAATCATATGCTGTTACTCATCAACTCTGTATTTGTAGTTTATGGGAGCAAATATATATGCTCTGAATTCGTAAATTATGGTACCGCTAATATTTCAGTGCATGGTGAAGTGCAGTGACTTTATTTATTGGAGAGTCACGTCTGCCAAGTCGCAGTATTCTCAAAAGTATTTATGTAGCATTTTGCAGGAAAAATGGATTTTAAGCGTAAATTCACCAACTCCTAAAGCACTGCTGACCGTTAATATGACATTGACGGAGCTGTCATATTACAGTTCGTAACCTAAGTTATTCGCAGTCATGTTTCGCTAATTTGTTCTGTTTAATGTTTAATTTTCCTCTTCCGAGTCGATCACGATTATTTGACGCTTATGGATTTTGACGGTTCGGTTGACGTGCATGTCTTGAAGTTTCTCTCTGACGGCCTTTGGTTTATCAGTATTGCGAAGTATAAAATAGTTTAAGGCTCCTTGTTTTTTGCGTCCCCATATATAAGTAGATGTAAGGAAAGCAAAGGACTGTATTGGAATTTAGAGTGATTCTTTAGAGTATATAAAAACTAACTAAACTGTACTTAATAATGTAAAATTTCAAGCTAAGCGCTGCGCTTTTATAGAAAATTTCTATGTTTAATTTAGATAGATTTGTTAATAGTGGATTTGTGAATAATCCTATAGTAGAGCCGCTTCATATCTGTGACATGAGGCTTTGTCCTAATGCAAGCTACATTTTTCGCCTATATTTTGCTTTGCCTCTTTAATTGAACTTCTCTTTGAAAAATAACCGACTATATGCCTGATGAAACCCTATGTTGTTATATATAAATACTTGGTATTCCAAATGATATATGTTGTCTGCAGGCAAATTGGGATCAGCTTAACATAAAGCTACATTATCTGCTTGGATTTTTACCTGAACTTTGCTCAATGAACCCGCAAGGTTTAATTTATACGTTGTGCTACTTTATCATGGACCTGCATATGATTAATATATAATTATGTTTCTTTTCTGAAACCTGAATTTGGTACCCTATTTTATGTATAATGCCCTCTGTATTTGTCATTATCAAGCAGTGAGCTTACAGACACAGGTAATATTTGTGCACTGCTCGTTTACATTCTCGTAAAGTTATGTGGAGCCGAAACCCGATTCACTTCAGCGCCTCAGCGTTATACCTGCTGTATTTTGTTCCTCCTAATTTGGCGTGAAGGCTTCCAGTATAGGTAGAAATTTAAGTCTTCCAATCAAGACGTTTGTTCGTACTGACCTTGCTAAAGGTAAATAATCAAGTCCAAATGGAATAAGCAATGTAAGTACAGCAACTGGGGCACCATAATGTGCAGTTTGCATATCAACTCAAAATTAGTCATGATCTTATGTTTAATTAAGCTGAATTCACTTGCAACCTAGTGCACTTTATAAATAAACCACATAACATTCGACGGTCTCGGCCTAGCCGAATATATTCGGAGTCGTATTGTCTCTTCTGTTTGAATCTTAATTATTGAAGTATAATTCCGCGCGATTTGTACCTCAACCTTTGCCTTTACCTTTTCAACATGGATTGCTTCTTCTCACTACGGGATGATTATTCAAAGACCTACGACAACGCACATCTAAGGTACTGGACATAACGTTTATTACCCTATTAAAAGCCTTTATTTCTCCTGCAGAAAGCGCAATCAGAGCAATAATGTCATCTGTTTGCTGTGTTGTATTGCGCGTGCAATTTATAAAGCCAATATACCGAATGTTGTCAAATTGCAAGGGATTGTTAAGCCTAAATGCTTTGGAAGATAATTCAGCGCTTTGTTTTACATCGGCAGTTGAAGAAACGGAAAGATGCCCTACTGATGTTTAGGAAGATTATTGGCAAGCGCAGTTGGTATTTCGTGCATCTCTACCACAAACTTTGTGAAAACGCCTTGAGAGGTAAATATACTTACGGACAATTTTGGTACAATGGTCGCGGTTATACTTGTGGATTCCCACATTCTCAGTTTTAGCATTAATCTTGCATCTCAAACATATCTCATTACCCATTGGCATGGCGTAGAATCTAACACTCAGTTAAAGTGGTAAATAAAAATATAGATCACAATTCATATTTTGAGGCCGGAAGCGCCTGAAGTAGAACTTCAATGGCAAAATATGGCAATAGAGGGAACTGAGGGTAAACCGGGATTAAAAGTTTTTGAAATATACTTTACCATTTTCCGCCACAAATTGAAAACGTCAGAAAAATGTAGATTAGATCTTATTGGAGATTGATGCAACAAATTGGTTATTTTGTTGCTTAAAACAATGTCCTCTGCAACAAAGTGTACTATTCAGGTAAATTGTTACGGTTAGGTAAAATGACGTGTAATATTGTGTATGCACATTAATTAACAAAATTGGCCTACATACACTTGGGAAATGTTGACAGGAAGCTGCATTTCCCTATACGTATTTTAGGGCAAATATAAAAAGCTGACGTCCGTTACCAAATTGAATATGCATTAAAATAAAGGTGGCAAGTCCGGATCAATAATGTGGAGGTTCATGCTAGGTGACAAATTGTCGTTGCTGCGGACAAATAATAAATCCCAAACGGAGAGGATACAATTAACAGGATACTCGCTAATCTATATATATACATATATATATATTCGAGCTGATTTACTTACGTTTTCTAGGGGAGCAATCGATGGGGGTGAACTTGGTTCCATTAAATTTCTTCATCGGACGACCGCTTCATTGATAGTCGATTGGTCAGTTGAGGCCACTGGCAAAGCAGGCCACCAGTTGGATGAAGCTTAACAGAAAATCAGGCGAAAGCAAATGAGACAGATAGAAGGAAGTTGAGGTTAAGGAAGAAGGAAACGGCGCTGACGATCAACAATATACTCTAGACAAAAACGTTTTTGGGATCCGTTGTCTGAGATAAATAAGACAGTGTGGATACATACTCTGGTAAATATTTTACGGAGCAAAATAGGTGAAAGAAAACAATGAAACATTTGAACGTGGAGATTTAATTATAAATGTCGTCTCCTGCAAATGCTTACCCGTCGAGGCACATGATTTGCCTCCAAATGTGGCAAACTACCGTTCTTTTTAGGTAAACACGGATACTGTGCTAAGCACTTCAACACAAAGATCGGAAAGTAGTAAATACTTCACATGGAATCATGCACTAGGCGGCGAATTGCACCAATGTGCATACGCATGTACACAATGTGGTTAACCTTGATCAGGGAATCATCTGATCATTCTTTGGACATTTTTATCGCGCTGTTTTCTGGTTTCCGCAAGACTTGTGTGTATCATTTACGACAGGATGTATTTGAATGCCCGCGTATCTACCAATTGTGTAAAGTCAAGTGCAAAATCCAATCGTATTTAGGAGGCAAATAAAATGACTGCAAATATGATTGTGTAGCGCTGCGCGTTTTTAGGCTGGTAGACCCGGTGGGGTGATTAATTTATCTAACAACATAAAGTGCTCAGTTTTTGAAGACATTGGTCTTTTGCCTTTGCGTCTGATTATCGGCTTATGGTTCTAAAGGTATAAGATGTATGACTATGGCTGAGCGGTATTTGCATAACTATTTGTAAGTCTAGACATTCATCGGTAGATTTCACTGAAAACTCGGGGCAAATACCGTGGTTCTTTTTACGGAAGCTGACTCAAATGAGTGGCAGCTTTGATTGTCATTTCTTACGTAGGTTGACAAGAACATGCTGGATGCATGATTACCAAGTTTGTATGGTTTATTGTGATGGATGTATATTTAGGTTTTGAACATGTTATAAGACATGGATGGGTCCAAAATCTCTGGTGCGTCTTTTTAAGCTCTTCATTATTTATTCCGTTGGCAATATGATATTCGGTTCTATTACGAGCTATGCTTGTTTGCATATCGCAATGATTAGGCTTTATCGGTATAACCATCCCGTGTTCAATATGATATGGTCCGCATTTGAACTAAGGTCACAAACAAATGAATAATGTTTCCTTTGGAAAGGAAAGGTCTCACATGAACACATTCTGATAATCTGTGCGATTTCCATGGCTTACATATAAAATTCTTATTGAGAGTGTAGATTATCCTCCATGTGATGTTTAATAACATTTGTTAATTCACTGTAACTAAAAGAAATATGGTTTTAGTACGTATTCGATACGAACAGCAACTTATGCTTGTGTCACACCTGAAATAAACACTTTCGATTAAAACAATAATAAGACGTATGTTGTAATATGTTTAAATTTCGATTAGCCTCTTTAGTCGCTGAGTAATACAGGCAGAATCTAACACGGATTACATAGTGTTTACACTTATTAACATAGAGAAGCAGATAACATTGATGGGAACGAAGTAAGCAGGTTACGTTATCAGGACCTAATTATATCATCCTTATCAATATTATCTGCGTATCCTTGTCACTAAGTGTGACCCTATATATAACGTTTTTTTAATCTGTCTGCATTGCTTAGCGACTGACGAGAGCAATCGAAATGTTAGCATATCGTAACTTGTCTATTTTTGTGTGAATGAAGTGGCTTAAGCTTACTCAGTGTTCCAAGAAGCATTCTTACCAGCTATTAATTTTGCCTCAGCATTCAGTACCTAAAGAGATTATTCCAGCTTTTTCAAACCATGGATATAATGGCAAGTAGGAATATAAAATAGGTATAAACCAATTAGTGACTGTATAAGTTTCGTGGATATACCATACAATTATAATTTATTTAACCACCTAACATATAAATACTTATAAAATGATTGATATAACTGACGAGACCAACTAATTAGTCAATTCCTTAAAATAATTGTGACTGCTTTATTCGAAAACCATTGTTTTCAAATCTACAGCTAACTTTTAGCTTACGGTAAACTGAAATTAAAAAACCCTTTGAGAATGAATAACTTTCATACCAAATAGAATGTACCAGCTTTGAATGTTAGTCCATCTCCAACTTATTTTAATTCTTAAGGCATCAGCTGACACATTGAAAGATTTACGAATTATTCACTGTGGATACAAGTTAGTTCACTTTTCAGCATTTCGCATCGCGTGCTTCAACGTCAGTTGAACTGAGTATCCCACTTCCGCAGAAAATTGTGTGCTAAAAGACATTTTGTTCAAATCATATCTGCTGTTTAATAACGCAATACAAACGTACCGCTCACTATAGGCATGAAACATTAATATTTCTTTTTAATAGTATCAAGGTATGCTGAAAGCAAGAACACAACTTTAGTTAACCGTGTGATACTAAAGACATTCAATTGGAAACAGTTATAACATTATTTATAATAAGCGCCACGGTGCTGTAGACAATGTTTTTCGCTGGTCAAAAGTTTGAAGCTTTTGTCGTCAAACATTTTAAAACATTTGCTTCAAATTTTCTATTCTATTCAAAAGCAATGCGAAGGAAAGGCGTTACTAAATAATTTAATAACGGACCGGGCGCGACACGCTTATATAGTCATTTTCTTGCTAAAAGTAAAATTACATGACTGAGAATGAGTAAAACATGGTCCAAGTGAGCCATGAAGGTGGCAGTTTAAGATCACTCATGTGCTTTGAGTGCATATTATTCGCGTTTGATTAGGTGCGGCTTCATTTACATGTTTTCACGTAGATAGTGTGAGATGGGATGATTGACGTCCGTTGGGGGTTTTGTTTGACTGGGTCACCAAGCGATCGTTGCTATATTTTAAGATTATTCACATCTGCTTCATGGCTTTGCTGCTTGGCAGATATAAGTGGCTTTGTATTGGGATAGCGCTTGCAATGCGTAATCTACCACCAAGTCTTGGAAGACTGTCGGCAAAGTTTTGCGGAAATGGGTTAAACCTGGACGGCGCGGCATGTCAACAAGAAATTCCCAGTTGCTTTGTCGCGTAAGAAAACTGTGATGATTGACAAGACATAGTGAGTGATAGAAAGCTGCACATTCAAGATCACGAGTTCTTTGTTTATTGATGCTTTTAGTTTTGTTGTTGTAATCATTGGTTACAGTGGTTTATTGAAGGCTAGCAAGTGTAAAGTCAGCTTTGTGTCCAAATGTGTATTTTGGTCATGTTGCTGCTGTACAAATGTAAAAATATTACATTGCATTTTACCAATATGAACTTTAACCCGAATGTTTTACATATAAGCAGCAGGGATTCGTTTAATCAATATACAAACAAATTTGTTGTCTCAAACTTCAATAACCTTGGACCTATCTCCATTCGTATGATTTCATAATATTGCAGAAAACTGTGAACTATATTTAAATAATTATTAATTCCGGATTACGCTCTGTTCGAACTATTGCCATCTTGAGTCAGTGAACACTTACCCATGACCCTTCTTGCGTAATAAAATGGACATATGACGTACACTTTTATGTACCTCCTTAACTGAGCTTTAGAAACCACGCCAAATTGTTCGGCATAAGTAACGTCATATCTGCAATGCATGACTCAGAATTACATGGAAATAAACGGTGAGGCATATTTTGGATACAAGATAAATCACAACACTGAGGATTCGGGAAACCACAAGAATGACCACCAACATTTTACCACAGTAGTTCAGCGCTTCCATTGGTTTCTTCTGTCTACCTTAACAATCACCCAAATGTATCAGAGCATTTATCCGCCCTGTCTATTTATCTCGGTCCCCGGATACGGAAAAGATTTCACCCAGAGTATATTAAAATTACTTACGCAGAATAATTATTAGATCGTCAGTTCAGTTTTTATTTCCTGAGCCACACATGCTATCTACGTATCACATGCGCTTTCGCTTGTCTATGTGATCAGTTGTTTTTAGTTCACTGCCAAACGCGTTACTGCGACCATTCTAACAACATTATCCGTAAGCATGGACATAAATATCACAGTACATTCATTATGTCTGTGGCAGTGATGCGCAAAAGGCAACTATTCTTATCAATAACCTCCATAATCATGAGCACGACATTTATCACTTTCTGCAACTGACGAATGTAGAACAAAGCGCTGAAGTATCATTGAAACCCTTGCGCCTTGACAGGTTATTGTAAAATAACTTCATGCAATTTATTCTGTTCGGGGGTTGCACACGTACTCTGTAACCCAGCAAAAACATGAGAGCGTTGCTCTGATTGCGCCTTCTCCAAAAGTAACAAACTTTTGTGTAATGGTACAAAACATTATGGCCAATACAAAAGTTGAGCGCTGTCTTGGTTCTTTTAAAGGTCTTCCATAATGAAAACATCCATGATATGGAAACATATAGTCATATCAATCAAATTTCTCAAGCTTTTGCTGATAAGTTTTCATAATCCTATCTAGGTAACACAGTTCTACGTGGCCTTGAAGTATATTCGCTGATGATTTGAAAGACCACCGGTAAAAACAGGAATCTATGAAACATCTCTAGCAAGCAATGTGGAACTTTTCTTTGTGCTACATTAGACCACTGGTTACCTGCCGGAATCGGAGAATGAGGTTTATCAAATGAAATGAATCAACTACATTCACCCAAGTATTTTCAAACTTTCGAAAGCCTGCGGAAAGCCAAAGAGAATATTTGATTGGCTAGAGAGCGAACCGCTCACCAACTAGAAGGAGATTGTCTATAATGTTGCAGAAACTCATTGCAACATGAGAATTTTCTACTGTAGTATTAAAATATTTGGACCGACTTTTTGCCTCAGATCCTTGGCGCTCCGCGGACACCCATAAATTATCGTGATAGATAAACAAACGTTTCTTTACCAATTTCCTTTAAAATGTCCCGCAGTGCGTTCACGAGTGGTCTGTCTATATTCGGAAAATTATACGCGATTTAACTGCGTCGTTAATATATAAGCCGGGAGAACTTCGTATTACCTAATTTGTATTTGAAAAGTTTTGCGTGGTGTAGAGAGATTGATATATGTTGAACTTCGCTGCTAATTTAAAGGGAAATGTTCTACAAGCGGAGTAAAAGTAAGCAACCAATGAGTAGCGGTCGTTCGTAATGACCACTAAAGTTTCTCATTCCGCGAAAAATATTTGCGTGGAAATAAGATGCGAATGTAACATCTGTGGCACAAACAATGTGTTGTTCGTAGAAACGTTTATCCAAGTGTGTTCTGGGCCAATTCTATCTGGCTACCAGAATAGGTGTAGGCTCACAAGACATTCGCTGCAGTTCACTGCGCAATTGAAACTGAACCTAATGATTTATATTAAATTTACACTCTCGCAGACCACACTTGCCGTACGCAAATAAAATAGTACAGATACGGCAAATTATGTAATCAACGGAGTACGGTAATCATGGCTAGATAATTCGTTTTGATATAATTGTATAATTAATTAGCTTTATTTGTAATCGAAGGAACCTGCATTCGCTTGCAACATACGGTGAGAGGAAATTGGTTTGCATGCATCTTGATGGTTTGCTGATAAAATTTATATCTGAGATGCTCTGCGCCAGATGAATGCAAATGAACTTACTGACCAGTGTTAAGCTTAGGAGCTAATGCGGTTAAATTGCACAACTTGGGTTTTTAATTATACCCGGGATGCGCAGGTCACTTGAGGATTCTATAATTGAACGTGTGTATGCATACGAGTATTGTTGTTGGCGCTATATTTTTGTCGAAGTTCGCTGAGCTTTTAATTCAGATCTTTCAAAAACTTTTAAACTGCTAATTTGATAAAGTGTTTATCTATGCTATACATCTCCGTTCATGAGTAAATGTTTCTTTTCACTCCCGTTAATCACATGTTTTATATCAAGAGTATATGTAGTATATTAGAGGCAACATGATCCTTACTAATACAAACATTTTCTGCACAAACATGAATTTATGCTACTCACGCACTGCCGCATAACTTTTGCTCTCACGTCTTTAAGGTTCATGGTTCACTATAAATATTTGTATAATTTCCCAGACATTTAATTCAAATTTTCTATGATCTTGTTTATTTGACTTGTCTAGCATCGCCTGATAATAAAGAAATTATACATTTAGTTATTTTATTTTGTTGTCAAAGTATATAGTTACATCAAAACCTTTGTTACCAAATATTAGCAACGCAACTCTACAAAATGTTTTGTTCATTTCCTTAAAATATCTGCGGCAGAGGGCGGTGTATTTCAAAAAACTTCAAACGGACAACAAAACAAATTTCTTGCAAACCTTATGTTTTGCTATATATATTGTTCAGGGCACATCTCAACATAGAAAAATGTTGAATTTGTATCCTAATGCAAACGCACGTAGTTCCAGATCAAAATAATCTAGCTTATCATGTGAGTGTTTAACGGAACAAGTCAGTACTCCTGAGAAACAGGTTACTGAATTGATCTACCATTTAAAATTTGCTTCAAAATACGTTTTATCCGCACGGGTTCAGGGCTTGAGTGCAAATCTTTAACAATTGCGGAAGACAGAAAGCAATTTGGTAAATGAAGTGTGTGCGCCTACATTTGCAGTAGAATGAATAAATAGGTGGTGCTGCCAGTAAGTTGTATGCATTCTGATGCGATTGATGTTACGGAAATCTGCTTGACGCAGGGCGATATAATTAATAGCTTAGCGTCTGTCTATTCCCAGAACAGAGTATGTACAACTAAACAGCAGACAGATGACAGCTTGGAAAAGCTATGGCAGGAAATTGCAACATTTTTGCATGGAAGCGCCTTCATCTTGTACGTTAACATTCAGGAAAAAAGCGTTTTGTTTACGCTCCTTCAACGTTAGATGTTGCATTGTCCAAAGGTGGTTCCTCTTCAAATGTGCAAGCTAAGGCTGCCATAAGTAAGCGCGACCGTTATGCCAATACCATCTATATGTTGTGTGGTTTCATTTCGCTAAGTAACAATGGACCACAGGTATAGATAGAGACGATTCACATCCGCCTCGTCGCATTGCCAATAAACATGCCTTATTATTTATGTACAGGCAAATTGCTTGCCAGGCGAAACCCACCACGTCCTAGAAGACTATGGGAAATAATTCTCTGGAACGGAGTAGACCTGAACCACGCAGCTGTAGCAATGAGAAAGCAACAATAGCACAGTCGCTTAAAAATAATATGATGGCTGAAAACACATTAGTGGGGGATTGATCGCTTGAAATTCAGGATCACTAGATTTTTGGTTATGGATAGCTTTAGTTAGGTTGCTGTAATCATTTGTTTCAGCGGTTTCTTTTTAGTCCGGCCAGGGCTGTAGCAATCAACGAAGTATGTGTACCTCAGTTCAGATGGATTTTTATAGTAGATCAAGTTGGAGGTGAGTTTTGCGAGGTAAATTATGATTCCAGTTTATTTGGTTTCTTTGATTCCACACCCACTGACCATATGGTGTTTTCTTGTTAATTTCTGAACTGGCTCTCAGGCCAATTGGAATTGAATTGAAATGGAGAATATATATATATATATATATATATATATATATATTAATTGTCTCAGGGCCCAAGGACAAAGAAGAAACAGTTTAGAATAGAATAATCCAAGGCGGCAAGCAGTGCTTTATTTGTCACGATAAGGCTGGATTACAAAAATGTAAGGTGTACAGGTAAGCATACGTGCAGAACGATATGGCTTGGGAAAGCGGTGAGTTGGAGTGTTAGGTAGGTTGGCAATAACGAACGTTGTGGTGGGTTTGCGGTAAACCATTGTTCCATGCTTCTACCTTAGTAAACCTTTTCCATAAATAGAAAATGTTTAGATAAAAGAGCGAAAATCCGCAGGCAAACAACAAGTAGTACAGGTGCAGTGAGAGTTGGATAAATGTTTCAAAACTCAGCATGATTAGATTCAAAGGAAAGCATGATATTGAAAAGAAACTATGCAAGATGAAGCAGAGACAGGCAACGGTTTAAGTGTTAAATACTGAGATTTATACTTCGATCTCCAGCCCCCTCCCACGGCGGACTGCCAAGTTGGTTGTGTGCTTAAAATTATTAAGCAAAATGGTTAGGTCCATTATGTACATGAATCAACTCCGTGATAATTACGGCGACCCACACCTGGCCACGCGTTCAACGAGAAGCACTGAAGTTTGCCAAACCTCTAGATTTTGATACACCGGAAGAATACTGTAAGATAATTGACAAAATACATGTCAGCTGGGTCGTCAATAGCTAAAATATCTAATGAATCGCGGTCGACTCAGAAGAAGATATCTACACAGGAAACAAAGACCAATATGCAAAAAGGACTGTGAATAATCATGAGAACGATAAGTAATTTAGCAACACCACCGATGTCACATTGCTTATCGGAAATGTGTTAGGACGTTAGGGAATTTTGCCTGGCCAACATTCTCCATACAAAAGCAAATAAAATATCTTTAAGAATACGGCGACTTGGCAGACGTGACTCGCCAATCAATAAATTTTCTGCTCTCTAGCTTGCACTGGCAAATTGACCGAAACCATATTTCACAAGTTCAATACATATATATATATATATTTATACTTGCATACAACTACAATTATCGAGTTGATGATAAACATGCTACTATTAGTAATACCATTCTGAGGGTTTGTTCTTATACCGTATTCATCCCACGCGCATTGTGTACAAAACCACATCGGAAGAGTTCCAAAAACAACAATAATCCTCTACGTAAATATTAGCTTTACATCTCCTATTATGCGAACAACTCGGCCAATGCAACTTTACTTAAGCAGCCGAGGCGTTCTTCTCTACGCACGAGAATAGATTTCGTTTATTATTATGGTCTAAGTTACTCACATAACAAATGATATTGGTATCGCACCTGCTTTAGGATTTGTTCATTATGCAAACATATAAAACACTGCATTATCCCTGATTGTGCCAAATCAGTTGGGCTTATATTTTATATATATTTTTAATCAGACCTTTGAATAAGGCCAATATTCAGCATATGCTGAAACTCAGCCTTAGCAGGAACATTTTATTCGAGCGGTGACCGTCGTGGCTGAATTGCAACGAGTGGATCTAATCAAATGGCAATCGTAACATTTTGATGCTTCTCGTCGGCAAATTATTCATAGGACTGAACTAAATTCGCAACTTGGTAAATCAAGTTAGTAAGCACAATTACGTGAGGCAATGACATTTGGAAGTCGATTGGACCGATAAATCTAATTGCACCCTATATAGATATAATGCTATACTATGCTGTCACCAATTTGCATTTGGAAGTTGCGAACTCCCAGACGAACGTCGCAAGAAATTGTACACCATTGGCATACCGTTTCAATTTTGAGATGAAAATTTCCAGGCAAATGTCGGATGATCCGGAAATCCATATTAAGCTGGTTGTGGACATGCGTATTTATTTAGATGCTGTTGGCCGCCTGATGCGTGGTTTCATGGGAAGTATTTACTAATTTCCTTTCTTCTTGACAGAGGTTCTACAAGGCATCCGTGTGCACTCAAAATAAAATTCAGATTGCGGATCCATGGAGACAAAGCATGCTCTAAACTTGTGCCCAATCGAAGTAGCCGCCATTATTAGCTTGCCTAAGGATTTCCCGCTGCGGAGTATTAGTAAATTCAGGGTTTGTGCAGCGGGGTTGCAATCCTAGCAGCACCAGTTCTACCGCAGTAATGACAACAACAAATGCTGATGACATTGCCCTGATCGCTGACGGCTCACAGACGTGCCAATCAGGATTGGATAGATTAGCATTAGCTTTCCGTCAATTTGGGCTTTGCTTCGCACCCTCTAAGTGCAAAGCGTTTCTCCAAGCTTGGCCTGGACCGCCTCCTACGCTGACCCGTGCTGGGAATCAGCTAGAAGTCCTTCAAAAATTCAACTACCTGGGAAGTTGTATCAGCGCCCGTGAGGCTGAAGATGCAATCACGATTCCTATAGCAAAAGCTCGGGTCGCTTTTTCTAATCTTCGCCACTTGTGGCGCCGGCGCGACATCACTCTTGCCCTGAAGGGTAGAGTGTACAATGCAGCGGTACGTTCGACCCTACTGTACGGTTGTGAAACCTGGCCGCTTAAAGCAGCGGACCTGAAGATTCTAGTTACATTTGACCACCGGTGCCTTCGTAATTTAGCTCACATCTGGTGGGAACACTGCGTGAGCAACCAGCGTGTTCGACGCTTTGTTTATGGCGCAGGAAAAAGAACTGAACCGCTCAGCACCGTTATTTTACGCATCAGGCTCCGATGGCCCGGCCACGTCTTGAGCATGCCAGCCCACCGACTTCCGCGACGTGGGTTGTTTGCGCGCCGAAATTGTGGATGGAAGAAGAGTAGGGGTGGAAAAGCAATGACTTGGTCCAGAGGAATGAAGGCCCTTATTTCTGAGCTGGCCTCAGTTGGACAGTCTCGGCTCCCAGGTTATGGTCCGAAAGACAAAGAATAGGTTTGGTTGGACACACTTGTTGATATGGCTAGGAGCGGACCTCAGTGGCGTTCGTGCTGTGAATTACTTCGTCCCACCCCATCCCTCTTAGCCTCCAACTCCAACCACGATCTCATTAATTTGCCTTATATAATTTTGCATAGTTATTTTTGTTTGGTGCACAGCAGCTGGCTCATAGCTTACCAAGACGATTCCCATCAGTTACCGGTAGCTCAGTCAGCTTGCAACAGTTGCATATTTTCTCGTTTTTTCTATGTATTGTGGCAAAGTCGTTGAGGTGTTCCCCACCTCTAGCTAACGTGTATGATAATGATAATGATGAGTTTTGCTACACCCAACTGGTCACGCATCTAAATCCGAGCATGGATAACTTACATAACTTGCCATATTGCTGAGAAAATAAAATCATTTGATCCAGCAAACTCCAACGGCTCTATTGAAACAAGGTCGACTCCGTGGAAGCGAAGCACACAGGCAACGAAAACCATTTGGCGGAACTTGACTGCAAATAAGGGTAACCACCATCAGCTAGATAAAGACCGGCAAATCTCATAGTACGGGTCGGCAGGGTTTTAATATGTGGTGGGTCTCTGCCTGAAAAGTGTTCGTCGAACAAAAAGCCACTAATATCTGTTGAAGTATACGGCGACTTGACGAATGCGACTCGTGATTGCTCTCTACCACTCATTGAAAAATTGACCAATACCATATTGCACAAGTTTCATGCATATATCCGCTCTCATAAAAAGATTCGTTCAGCGTTACTCAGCAACATGCCACGAGTGTTACTACTTTTCTGCGGTTTAGACCTTACAATACATTCGTCAGACCCCCACTGTGTACAGAACCGCATTGGACCTATCACCCAACAAAACACAAAACTTCCAGCTAACTTTAGTTTTTAAATCTCACACTACAAACAAGTATGCCATTGCAACATTAATTACGCATGCCAGCGATTTTTTCTATATGCTCGCGAATAGACTTCATCCATTCTTAGGGTCAAAATTGTTCATTTGAATAGCGATTTCGGGACCAATCTTGCTCTAGGATTTGTTCACAGCTTTATGATATACACCAATGCAATATTTCTGATCATGTCCAGAAGGCCTGTCTTACATTGTTTATTTATTACTCACAATGCGGTCGAATTATACCAAGATTCAGCACGTGCTGCAACTCGGCCTTTGCAGGGGCATTTCATTCGAGCCGTGTCCTTGTGGTTGATTTGCCACGATGGGTCCGATGCTGTTGATGTAGGGCAGCAAGTGCTGACTGTTTGCAAATTATTTATAATACCGCAATAACTTCGGAAATTGGCAAATTATCTCGTTGAATGCGCTATCATGAGGAAGCGACAATAGGTCGATTAAGCCAATCGACGAACCTGCACCCGGGCTATGAAGAGATACTATGTTGTCAAGGATTTCTTTTCAGCGTTTGTGTACTCCAGGACGTACATCGCAAAAGGTTCGACACTACTGGCGCAACGTTTAAATCTGCGACATACGCGTCCAATGAAAATCGGATGATCCCTAAACCAAGGTTAAGCATTTCGCAGCCATCTATATGCATATGGGTGGTGTTAGCCACCGGATGCCTGACTTCATGGGAATTAGGTAGCACATTCAGTCCTTACCGCAGCATCCGTGTGCACCTGAAAGGTGAGTTACTTTGCGGATTTTTGGACGCAAACCGTGCGACTAGACCAGTGGTCAACGGCAGAAATCGTCATTATGTACTTTTGTGCGTAATTTTCGCTGCGGCCTACTAGTTGCTTCAGGATTTGTGCAGCTAGAGTGACAATCCTAGCTGCATCACCCCCACCACAGTCATTGCAACAAAAGTGACTTACGGCATTGGGTGAAAATATGTGTCTACTCCGGGACACCTCTGCGCTGTTCCAAAAGCTTGGGCGACTAATGCCTCAGATTCGGAGCTCAAATATATTAAAATTAAATACCGTCTTTCAGTGCGCGGACCTAAATGATGCTCTTGCTCATCTTTTATCCACAACTATTATTTACCATGAACACACATATGTCTCATTTTCAGCTATGGTTTTAAATTATTTTTCACTTTAACAAAATTTCATCAATTCAGCACACAGACATAGCTTGTTCCATCTATATTACTCGCCAGCTAAGGCTATCATATATATAAACTTGTCGTCCAGGTTCAGCGGTTCCATTGTTTTCTTTTTCCTTCCTATATGTGCAAATCTTCAACGAATCAATGGAAATGCTGCATTTCAGCGCAGCGAATATTCCCATGGTAATCAAATGAAACATGACCAGAAATCAGTTCATGGTTAAGCATTCATTTCGGTAAACTCGTTCAGACCCAAACATTTTAATAACACTGACACTGTGGTAGGCTAAGATTTATTTCTTAGGTGTTTGGGAGAAAGAAAACCAAAACATTTACTTATTACGCTTAAAAACCAAGTCCCATTGACCTTTCCAAATAACCCGGAACGTTTGTGTTCAACCATTACAGTGTAGTACTAAGCCCGAAAAACTGAAGTGTTATCATTAGGCCTCAAATTTCGTGTTCCATGTAAGAAAATTGTTCATTTCGCTTTAGAAGTACAGTTTGAAAGCCTTAAGGTAGAAAGTAAAATAATTGTTTCTAGCATATTCTACGGATGTTGAGAACATATAATCGAGTCTAGTGAATAGTTGTTGTGAATAGGTTAAGGCTAGTCCATTTACTATTGGCATTATTTCAAGGGAGCAATTTCAGACAATTAAGAAGTTACGGTTAACCAAGGAATTAATTATATATGGGCTAGACAAAGGATGCGGCATAATGTTACTATATAGGGTGGAGTATATCTATAAAAAGCAGCACATGCTCAGTGACGAACGTAAGTTCCAGAAGCGTATGGTCGGAAAGGACAACACAGAAGAGTAAGAGAAAGTGTTGACCGGTTGCCTCAGGCGAATGATGCAAGCCAAACTTATCAGAAAGTGCGAATACGAAAAGTGGACGTCTTCTGGTGGACACCCACCGATATTTCATGGCCTTCCTAATGTTCTCAGGCAAGGTGACTCAATGCTTCCAATATTGGACATGGCGGGTTTTCTACAGCATTTGTTGCCTCAATGGATGGTAAACAAATTGCAACCGTTACGATATATTGTTTGCACTAATTGCGTGAGAGACTCCCTATAATTCATTGAGAATATATCTAGACTCAAATTTACTAACAAACGGATGATATCTTTTGATGACTAGTCGTTGTTTACAAAAATTACACTGCTGGAAATAGTGGAATTATTGTGCGAGGTGACACGAAAACTAGCAATATAGGCTATCATTACGTAAGATTTTCGCTGCATTGTAAATGTCCAATTCACTTTTAATGGTGAATTTTAACGCCAGCTTGATAAGGTGGCCATGGGAACTACTTTGGTGCCGTTGGTGCTGATATCTTTATGACGAAATTAGAACATGGCCTACTCAAGAAGCACATCTGTGGAACTGAAATGTGCGTACGGTATATCGGTGACATCTTCGTGCTTTGCGAATCCGAAAAGCATGTAGACCAGTTGCTGAAGGCCTTTAATGACGCACATGAGAATCTACGCTTCACCTGTGAGCACGAAAATGAAATCCGTTTACATTTATTGTATGTAGAATTCTTCCGCAACTCGGAAGGCTCATGTAACAGAAAGGTACGGAGAACGCATAGTGTTTTGAGCAGTGAACTTACTTTTACAGCGCAGTGCATTTACATCACATGAGGAGTTTAATCCGACATATTGTATTCAGTGCTCGCGGTATTTACACTCCGGTTACCGTTAACGAATAGCTACAGAGAATCAGCAACGCACTACGTAAAAATGGTTACAACCATAAGTATATCAAGCAGTATATAAAAGAGATAACGCGAAAGCCACTCAAAAGCATTACTCCTAAGAAAGAAATATTCATAAGCTGCCATTTAAGGTCGATACTGCAGCTGGTGCCTTATTTGACGTCTGAAAGATGCTGTTGGGAAAACTTATTTCGCAGCCCGCTTAAGAATTGCTTGCCACAACATGTCACTACACGAAAAACCATTAAAATATAATCTGCCATCTTGGACCCGTTCAATGCTCTTTCATCAGTATTGTGCTCAGGTGGCGTACGATAAGTGAGTCGCATAACAAGACGTCTATCCCACAATATTCGCGAGCACATACGAGTGCGGTTTTACAAAGGCGAAATGAGGTCCTCAGACAGCTCAAACAAGTCGCATTTTCTCGAACGTAGCCATACTTCATTAGCATAGGACAATAAATTCATCTACTTACTACCTGAACGCTTATCACTAACATACTGCACGCAACTCTTGTCTATTGCCTAGGCTATTTACGTCTATCATCAGAAGCCGACATTATGTGTATTTGCGGCCTATACTATAATCATGGACAACTGATATGGTTACTTAACTAGCAAACGTGATCGTAACTATTTACTTTAGGCCGATAAAGCTTGTATAAATTGCATTTGTTTGTATTATTCTTACCATCTGTAGCCGCCTTTAGCCATCGATCTTGACCTTTCAAACGCACTAGAAATCAATCCCAGCCCGAGCTGTCGCTTATCTACACAGTAAGTGTTATGCAACCGTTTGGGTCTGAGAAGAGTTTACTAATACTAACTCTTAACCTTCAACTGAATTCTTGTTTTGATTAATCTAAATATCCAAATCTACCAGCGCATTTATCCAGGGTGTATGTTTTATCTCGTACCCCGGATACGAAATTTCTTTCGGCTAAAGTATATTAAAACCATTTCACATAATATTTAGCGGCTTATTATTACATTTCCCATTTCATGCACCTTAGAGTTAAGCTACTTATGTAATGCGCATTTACTTGTCTATCTATGCAGCTGCATAGATACTTACTTACTTGTTTGTCAGTGTCTTTAACTGACACCTCTACTATCACTGCCGTGACCGCAGCATGACAATAGTATTGGAACCACATTTATCTTCATCGAGAGCCCATCTACCCGCTGTAAGGCAAACAGTGCCTACATATATTTATACATATATAAATTATATGGATTAGCAATTATTCTCTTAAAGTTATACTTGTCGTTTAGGACTGATTAATTGTGTGCAATATTGGAAAATTGTCAACAAGCATAAACCCACACATTAATTACCTGGAATTGCCCAGCTTATTTTTGATACATATGCTATTTGTTTATACATGGCAGATTTCACTATCCGCATTAAAATTCCTAATAATAAAAAGTCAACTTATTGTTTACTGTGCCAAATTGTGTACTATGCTCATGCTGCAGCTATAAAAGCATACATACTTATACACTGCATTGTACTTAACCAGAAATATTTACCAAATTATAATCCTTTGTCGCCTAGACGATTTGTTTAAACAACATATTAACAAATTGGTTGCGTCAGGCCTCAAAAACGCATAACCTACCTTTTCTGATATTTTCCATTTGTTGCAGAAAACTGATAGCTACTTTTTATAACTGTAATTTTGCATAGTGTACTGTACACTCATTGCTATATTGTTCTACTGAAGTTTTACCTGTACCTCATCGTACTACATAACATGGAAATCGTAACTACTTATTGCTGTACCTGTTCACCTATACATTGAAAACCGAGCCAAATCGCTTAGCTTAATCGCCATCACATCTGCGATCCATTACTCGGAATTGTATGCCAATAGGTTTTGAGGTAGGTTTTACATACAAGCTTAATCTTCACATTAGGAATTGCGAAACCACATGAGTTACCGCGACCATTGTACCACAATTGTTCTTAAGCATTGACTTACCCAACACAATGCTTCACATATTTTGTGGAATATGTGTACAAACTACTAGCTAGGCTTGTCAAGAACCATCGTAACCATAAGCGCTGCATCTACAACTTTTTGCAGCTGAAGATGTAGAACAATGCGCCGAAGCATCACTCAAAGATTTGCGGATAACAGGCCCATGTAAATAACCGATGCACTTTATTGAATCCATGGGCTGCGCACGTACCCTCTCATCAAGCAACAACATGAAAGTGTTGCTCTGGTTGCGCGTTATCCAAGAGAAACTAATATTTGTGCAATGTTCCTAAGAGTTATAACCAAAACACTAGTTCAGCACTGTCGCGGTTTTTTTTAATAATCTTCCAAAAACATTACATCCTTAATATGTAAATGCTTGATACCATCAATTAAATTTTTGAAGCACTTGTCGATAACGTTCCAATGTGCTCGCTAATTAAAGCAATTCCGCATGCCCTGGAAACATGTCATGCTGAAAATTTTGGAAGACCATTAGTAAAAGTAGGAATTTATGATATTGGAGTAGCACACCCTGTAATAACACTGTTCGTGTACCATAAGCCTGCTGGTTTCTTGCGGGAGTATAAGAAGGCAGGTTATCCAATGCCAGAATTCTACTGCATCTACTTAAGTTTTTTCCAACCATTCGACTCCTAGCACGTTACACACAAATATAAGAGTCAAAGGTATATTAGGCTTGCTTAAGAGGGAATCGCTCACCAACCAGAATGAGACTTACTACAATTTTCCAGAGACTCGTTGCTGAAGGAGCGTTTATTGCTGTGGTTTTGAACTACCTTGTCCGCCTTATCGCCTCAGATCCTCGACAAACCGCGAAAGCTCATATATATGGTGATAACACTGCAACCTTGTCGTTTCCGGTTTACAACAACCTGTCCCGCAGTGCGGTCATCAGTGGTCCACGTGGAATTTATTTGCGTCTATATTCAGAGATGAATAAGTGTATTACTTACGGCGTTCGTGTATGAGCGTGGTAAACCTAGAAGAACTAAACTTGTATTCCGTAATGTTCCGCGTGATATTGCAAATTTGATCTATGTTGAACTTTGCCGCTCTTAAATAATGGACCGCCTCTATGACCAGAGATCAAATACTCAGCTATAATTGCTGAGCGTTCGTTTGTAATTATCCCCAGTATTTACAATTCTTTACGGAAACCTGCGTAGGACAAACTATGCATGTCTTGTTGTTCACAGCAATGTTCATCCAAATACGTTCTTCTCCTCTACTATCCTGCTACTAGCATAGATGTCGTTCTAAAAGAACCTTGCCGCTGTCGAATGCGCAATGGCAAATTGACCTACGAATTCATATCAGATACACAAAATCACAAACCAGACTTGCCGAACACTTCTGAAATATAACAGCTGCATTAAGGTAAGTGGTTAACTCCACAATATATCCAAGCATGGATCAATCGTTCTAACTTAATTGGATTCCTACTTTCACTAAATGGTCTTTCAAAATTGTCAACAGGGATGCTTCCAGAGCATGGGGAATGGTTTTGATTAGCGAGAACATTGGAACGTTATCGACAAGTACTTCAGTAATATGACTGACGGTATCAAGATTTTACCCATTAAGGATGTATTGCTTTTGGAGGATTATTTAAAAAACCACGGCAGTACTGAACTGGAGTTTTGGTCATAACCCTTAGAACCATTGCACAAATGTTTGCAACCATGGCAAAACTCTCATGTTATTGCTTGGTAAGAGTTTACGTGTGCAATCCAGGTATTCAATAAATTGCATCCGGTACACAGAGGGAATTTAAATGGATGAAGGTTGTTTACGTCAGCATTATTAATATAATGGATAAATGGAATTAGCTGTAGGTAAGCGGTAAGTATTCTGAGGTGATTACAGTTATTGCGCCTGTCTTTACGTAGCTCTGTACAGGGTTGGCATTACTTTCTGTTTCTTAAGAGTACAGAGTGGAGAGACCAATGGAGCAGGGAGATTGTGGCGTTTTTTCTTATCGACAGGCAAAATGGAGGTTGGGAAGCTCCGTTCAACTATTTTCAACCTTAGGCATCCAATTGCAGTATAACTATATTAAAGGATGTGACTGAATTCTAGTAATGCTACATGTGTACGTAATATATGCGCCACGAGAGTAAAAAATGCTCAAAGTTTGGCTTGCTCAAACGGACAGTAGTTATCGCACCATCTCTTTGATAACCATACATTGAACCCTCCAGCAGGCATATTGTGAGCATATATTTAACACCGTGGAAACGTTGCAGAATAACACTGTTACGTGTTGCATGGAGATGCCTAATTCCCTCGTGCCAAGTTGCAGCCCAGCGAGCGTCTTGGTTTCGCTCCAACAACCCTAGATGTTGCGATCTTCGCATCCGCTTACTTTTCAAAATTTTGCCGGTTAGATCATTGTTATCAATTTAAATACTAATAGGCTCCAAGCATAACTCTTTGTTGCTAAATACGGTTAGAGCCAGAACAATGCAGCTTCCATGCGTTCCTGGTTTGCATTGTGCCACAATGGAACAACAACTGAACTTAGTTAAGTTGGAAATAATCAGCTACTAAACGAGTTCGCATCATTGCACTCTATGAATCATACCTATAAACCTATGTGATTGGTTGCGCCGCAGAAGTTAACACATCATAGAGAAGCAGCGTTTATTATAATTAGTTTTAAAGATCAGGTGGATTCAACCGTTTGATACAATAAGCGAAATGTCGAAATGAGACAATAAAGATGCAAGAACGAACGAATTATTGCTCTGAAGTACTGCTCGTCAACATGTAAGACCCAAAACCAAGTTCATAGGCTGTTCAGTGCAAGCCTGCTTAATATTATGGTGTTCGTAATTTAATGGCTGATGACTGTTGTCATGCCAAAGAGGATATTACGCAGGCATTGATGTTACTGCACAGGTTTCATATGCCTCGCCTTACGGACGAAGAGTTTTATACACTTAGTTTCCTTTTGGCAAAATAATAGTACAGTGTTGGACACTGTGCTTACTGCTACAGAGATATTCGGGGTACAACCTGGCTTATACTCACATAACTAAGCAGGACCTGACGATGTGTTTCCTGTTATTGTCTAGCCGATTGCTGAAATAATCCAATGCACTGCCTTACCGATGTTCAATATGTCACTTAGTGAAGCTAGGCTACCAAATATCTGGATAGTGACAACTGTTGTACCGAAACATATAGGAGGTTAGAAGGAGTTACCCGTTATGTACCGGGTTGTATGTCCAACCAACATTCTACTTAATTGCTTGGAAACCCTTATTGGAAATGTTGCAAGCACATTTATAGTAAGCTAAATGGAAAACGAAGGGCGTAGGCTTGTGAAGATGAAATCTTGCCTTAATAGCATTTTCTGTTTGGTAGATGAAATAAGTAGCTATTTTGATGATGAAATCTTACTTGCAGTGTGATACCTCGACTTTAGCAAGGCCACCGACTAGGTTTAACATTGACTCTTAGCTGCAAATATGCAATGGGTTGTGCTGCGTCTCCATCTTTTGAGCTGGATTACGGGGTGTCTTTGCGACAGAAATTTTTGGCGTTTCGTTGAAGCTAGAGCAAGCATCAGCACTGCATACAGCAGTGTACACCGAAGTTCCGTTTTAGGATAATTACTGTTTCTCAACTTATGCACTGGCATGGCTCCCATTTTCCATTACCTCTGTTATAATATTTCTTATTACCTTTAGCTGGTGTACGGGAGACACGTGGTCTTAAGAGCTTCAAAATATGACGGATTGGAAGAGTAATTGGGATTTGCAGTTAACAGCCAACAAATGCTGATTACATTGCCCAAATACTGATATAATTGGCAAAATTAATGCACCGGATTAAATGGCATGGCTTTCATTTAGATATTTGCCAAGTTTGCATAATCGGTGTCCTGATAAATAACAGAATGAGAGCTTCTACGTTAATATCTATGTTGCCTTTTGCGCAATATGAAAGCAGTCTGATACAAGAAATAAGCTGTTAGCATTTAGTAACGGCTCATTTTTAAAGCTCTCTTAGCTTGAACATACATACTGAAAACTATCAAGTGTACCACGGTCACATTCCCATGTAATACATTCCTAGCATTGAAGCACCTGCACATCGGTCAACCGTTAACATATTTGTGACTGAAAATATTACACTTTACCGCTTCCGCTGATTTTGCTGGGATATATCTTCGGTAGGTTGAACTTTATTTATTTCTATATTATTGGCAGTTCCTCCGCAATCATGTACAAAATTCAGTTGACTCTGCAATCAGTATGCTATGTTTGTGAAGGTCAAACGAATGCAAAATAACAGGTGCATGAAGTAGATTCCTACCTTCTCATCAGAACTAGGCTCAAACTCTCGCGAAACACAAGTAAGCTAATGAGGTAATACCAGAGTTGTCCCAAGCTAGGTAAAACCAATTTCCACAATTTTTAAAGTTACTAACGGTATTACAAATTCCCAGCTAAATACGCTCGCGGATAGGGGGGAATTAATTTACTTAGCAAGGACTTTCAGAGCTTAGCGTCTAAAGCTTTGGAAACTGGAGAGATGGTATCATGCCTTTAGGTAGTAAGGATTATTGGAATATCCGCAATAAAGGATCAACTAATTTATTAGTGAAAATCCATAACAAATTAACCCCCTATCAGGTACACGGTAGAAAGTTGATTTGGTAAGGGTACGTTACTATTTCATGGTGGTAATGACATATTAGTCCGTCTTAACTATAGTAGCATTCGTTGTCACCTGTGACATGTAACAATATCTGGACAATACACATCTATATTTGAACTCGAGTAACCAAGTTGCTTGATTGTTTTAAAGTTGCATACCGGTAGAAAGCTTTTCCATGCAACACGGTTACCATTTTCTTTAGTGTTTCCAATTTATTAGAGACATGCTCTTTGCTTGCGTGTAGGAAGTTTCCATACATAGCTTTTAAAAGATAGTGCGAAAACTACCGCTGGTTTAAGCAAACGAGAAGTTTATCATATGGTAATCCAGTAGCGGAAAGTCTAAGTACGCGCAGAGCATTATTTCAAATCTGTCACCTAATTTAATAGAGTAACGTTGAACTTAGATGTTTAATTTTGGCAGTAAGGGAGGAGATTCGGAAGCTACAATTTGGAGGCTGATATGGAGAATGTTGTCACCATCTGCCTGCTACCCAATGCTATCTAATCTTTAATCTGGAAAAGCAGACATTTATCGTTTAGATGTACAACAATGCCTCCTGTAGAGTTCAGTAGCTGCAAGCGCGTCGGAACATTTACATCTTACAGACAGTTCCTCCAATTTATTCCTTCTACGCAAATTTGGGCGAACAAACTCGTCCTTCCTAATTTCCACTGTTTACCGTAATGGTTTAAGAGTTAAACTCGTGCGACAAATCCTTGTGAATAAACCGTTGATTAAAGCATCTATCAAGTGGTTCATAAATTCAGAGACCAATTTCCCAAACCCACTGAGTTTTTCTTGTAAACGCCTAGAATATGTTTAGTCAGTTGGATCTGGACCTAAGGTTTTAGCAGTATTATACAAAACCCGCTTTCCAAACAATGGTTGAGAAAGCTCAATTACCCTGCTCTTTCTCCTATCAGTTTAAGATATAGTAACTGCGTGACTTAAATTAAAGAAATATAACTACCACGCTGCATCAGAATCATTTGCATGTATTGAAATATCGATCTTTAATTTAATACATAATATTTTCTAATTAATCCAGAACTAGGGCAAAGCATTGCGCTTAAGCACTACTTAATTATAAAAAAGAAAGTATGTTTATTTAATGCTTTTATAAAACTTCTTAAAATAACCTCCTTCCGTTGTCGATAAGTTAAAGCAATGCTCACAATATTTGTGTAGCGTGTAGTCAAAATCTGATAACATCGGTTCCGAATTTAACATGGAGTTGACCAATATGCGTAATAAATAAATAAGTTACTTCGTTATTTTTGGAGAACGCAAAACACGCGTACAAAATTTGGTTTCGATGCCTCATATTGCCGAAAGAACGTTATGATTCTCCATTCAACTTTACCTTTCCTGATATCATAACACGGACAGTTTTGCTTCCGTATAGAAGACTCTACTATGCTGGGTGAAACATTTCCATTATTGCGAACAAGCATGCCATCTAGAAAAGCCACCGCTACAGCGATATGTGGTCTATGTAAACGGTTTTCTCCCTGTTTTCCACACATCTGCGGAATCTCTTAGTCACAAACGTTTTCAACCGGCCGCCGAATGTCATGTGGACTATTTGAGACGCACATTAGTTTGGATGTAGAATCTGTTTAGTTAGTTAGAAAACACTGCTATGCATTTATGCCCTTAAGTGAATATTCTTTTTTCTATATTTAGCAAAGTGCAATTGAAATAACTGCGGCGCTATTCATGAATCCGGACAACCCCGTAGAAGTAAACTTGTATTTTTTAATTGTATGCGTGATATGGCGAAACTGCTCCATGTTGAACCTTGTTGCTTCTAAATAAGGGACCGCCTCTAAGACCAGAGAGAAAATCTAAACCTTCAGTGCACAGCGTTCGTTTACTTTTACCAATAGGTTTTACACGCCTTTACCAAAACCTGCGTAGAACAAGCGATGCGTATTATGTTGTTCGTAACAGTGTACATCCAAGTGCGTTCTGGGCCACTTTTCTCCGGCTTGCATGATGTATGTGGTTCCAAAGCAATGTTGTCGCTGTCGAATGCGCAATCGTAAATGACCCTACTCATTCACATCAGATCTAGTATATCGTGAACCAAACTTGCCTTCCGCATCTGTAGTAGAACAACTGCATTAAGTTACGTGGGCAACCACACAATATATTCAAGCATGGATCATTCCTTTTAAGGTAATGGTATAACTTCACAGCTAGTTAATTTCTATTGAAAATGGTTTTAATTAAAATATCCTGTGCTTTGTAATTGGTCAACATGCCATTCAACGGCCTGCTAATAACTTTTGTGATAAGGATGCTCTGCGCCTGATAATCATACACCCACTGCCCAGCTTTAAGCTTAGTATTTAATGCAATCACACTTTGCAAACTGGTTATTTAATTATACCCGCTATGCGCAGAGACCCTGAGGATTTAATAATTGAGCGTCCGCATGCATACAGATATCGCACTTGGCGATATATTTTATGAAGATTTTATCGCTTTGCTGAGGTAAGACTTCAGGTGGATCAAAGCAGAATTAACTGTGAGGCAGCCAGAGCATTTACGCATTATATGCTGCTCCGTCCATGTGTAAATATTTGATTCACTTCCGCAAAACGCCAGTTCAGTGGAAACCTTTTACATAACTTTTTCTGGCATTTTGTTCCTTACTACTAGAATTGTTTGCAGCACATACACGCATTACGGCTACATACGCAATTTCACATACAACTATGGTCTTAAAGCTTTAATGTTCATCGCTCCCTTGCAACATGTGTATACCTTCCCAGATATTTGATTGCACCTTTACCTTGATCACGCTCATATTAACGTGCATTGCATTGTCCGGGAATAAAGCAATTGCTTTATAGTTATTTTATATTGTGGTTAAATTTTATCGTCAAATCAAAACCATTGATATGACATTTTGTCGAAGAAGCTCTACGAAATTTTGTGCTCTTCCACTAGCTTATCGACAACAGTAAGTGGTGAATTTTAATCAATTATAAACAAGCATCAAATCATATTTCTTTCATATCTTATGGTTAACTTGTGATATGGAACCAAGTTTAGCTTAACACTATAGGATTCTCAGAACGTATTAGGTTTTCGTGAACATATTTATATAAAAGTTTTGTTTCTATTTTAAAAAGCTGACCTATTTGGAAAACGATTTGGTATTTCATTACTTGCAAGTGTTTCTGATGCATCGTGCTAGTTAGATTGTATAACGATCAATCACGCGATGCGATAATTTTAATATTACCGGAATAACTTGCGCGTATTTGACTTTACTCAACCTCTAATTAAGAAGCAGTCTTTGCTCATACTTTAAACGCAAGTATTTCCAATTCCCACTAAACACATATGTCCTTTGGGCTTTCACAGGAGCTAGTCAATACTACTGTCGAACCAATTAATGATTCGATCAGCCCTTTAAGAGTTGCTTCCCAAAACGCTTGGTCCATACTTGTTCATTGCCCGAGTGGAACGCTTAACCATATCTGGTAGACAGGGGGAAGTTAGATTTACGAATATTGTGTGCACCCACATTTTTAGTAGAAGGAATAAATGTGAGGAACTTTCAATAATCTGTAAGTACTCTGATGTGACTGCAGTTACTGATACCGGCTTGACGCAGCGCTACACATGTATTGCATTCCTGTCTGGTTATTAAGAGCACATAGTAGATAGCACTGGACAACAGGCTGTAGGTGGCATTCTTCTCATTATCAACAAACAATATGGAAGTTGCGAAGCTCCATTCATAATGCCAACATTATATATCTTCCTTCACTATTACTTTAGTAAATTGAGCGGCTGAATTGAAATAGTGCTCTGTGTGTACGTAGTCTTCTCTACGAGCGTACATTTTACGGAAAGTTTAGTTTGCTCAAACGGGTAGTAGTTACCGCATTATCTCTGTGATAACTATATACTGAACCCTCTAACACACAGACTGGGAGCATACGTCTAAGACCGTGGAAAGCAGGAGAATAAAATGGTAACTGTGTTGATCGGAAATGGCTTGTTTGTTTTATGTCAGCTTTTAGACAAGCGAGCGTCGCGGTTGCGCTCCTACAACCCTAGATGTTACATTTTTCACAAAGATCTACTTTTCAACATTGTGACGGGTAGATTATTGTGATCGCTTTACATACTAATATGCTCCAAGCGCAGCACTTTAATCGATTCGAATAAAATACAGTAAGAGCTAGAACACTGCTGCTTAATTGCGTTCCCGATTTACATCGGGTATAGACAGAACAAGGATTTAACTTAGTTAAGTGTGGAAATAATCAGCTACCGGACGAGTGCACACAATTGCACACCAGGAAACACACCCATAAAACTAAGTGGTTGCGCCACACAAGCGATCACTTGATAGAGGTGCAACGTTTAATTGAATCATTTTTGAAGATCAGGTAGGTTTAATCGTTGGTTGCAATAAATTGAATGTCCTATTGAGGCAATAATGATGCAAGGACAAGCGAAGTATTGCTGTGAAGTAATTTTTATCAAATGTGTAAGCTCGAAACTGAATGTGTATTTTAGGTTGTTTAGTGCAAGCCTACCTAATTTTAAGGTTTTTTAATTTACTGGCCGCTGATTGTTATCATGCAATAGAGGGTATTGCGTAAGCAACGAGGCTACTGCACAATTTTTGAAAGGTTTATCTTACGAACGAAGCGCTTCTACACCCTAACTATCCTTATGTCAAAATAATAGTACAATTCCAAATCATGTCCTTACTGCTATCGAGATCTTCGTGGTACTAGCTGGACTAGCGTCACATAATTCCGCTGAACTGACGATGTTTAACGTGCTATTCTCTCGCTAATGACTGCCATAATCAAGTACGCCGTCTAAGAGTTGTTCAATTTATCACTTTGTGAGCTAGGCTACCAGATGTCTGCTTGGTGACAACCGTTTTAGGAGGTTAGTGACATTACTCGGTAATACCGGCCTGTAAGTCTAAACAACGTTTAAAGTAAATATTTGGAAAAACCTATTCGAAAACAAATTTGTAAGCGCTCTTTAAGTAAAGCAAAATGGAAAACCAGGAGCATGGGCATATAAAGAAGAAATCGTGCCTTACTAGTATGTTGTGTTTGGTAGATGAATGAACTAGCTGTCTTGAGAATAAAATCGCAATTGTTGTGTTACACTTCGAATTTGGAAAGGCCATAAACTAGGTTTGACTTTCACTATTAGCTGCAAAACTTCAATGGTTTGGGCTTGGTCTTCCTTTTTTACTTGCATCGCGGATTTCCGTTGTGGTAGAAATTATCGCGTTAGGTTCGGAGAAACTAGAGCAAGCCTCAGCACTGCACACAACGTTGTTCCCAGAAGTTTCGTTTAAGGACCATTATTGTTACTCAGCTTAATCACAGGCAGGGCTGCTCCTCTTCAATACTTTTTTGTAATATTTCTGCCGATCTTTAGCCGGCGTAAGGGAGAAATGTCGTTGTAAATGCTTCAACATATGGCGGATTGGTAGATTAATTGGGATTTGCATTTAACAGCCAGTAAATGCTAGTTACAGCGCCCATGTGGTGATAAATTTGGTAAAATTAGTGCGACTGATTCAAAAGGTACTGCTTTCTTTTGGATATTTGCCAAGTTTGCTAAATAAATATCGAGATAAGCAACAGAATTATAGACTTTATGTTAATATCTATTTGGCCTTTTACACAATTTGAAAGCAGTCTGATTAAAGAAATAAGCTGTTACCGTTTATTAACTGCCCCTTTTTGAAGCTCACTTAGCTTGAACATTCATATTTACACAAGCAAGATTACCTCGGGCGAATTTCCGTGTAATACATTCCTAGTATTGACGCACCTGCACAACGACTAATGCTTATTATATTAAGACTGAAACTAACCGCCCTTAATCGACCATCAATAACAATAGTTTAGCAGGATAAACCTGCCTTCACCCAGGCATTCTCGACGACAGAGATAAATATAAAGTATGGTCTACCGTCCTTGGCATCTCAACACAACACGATATGAGTGCGTTTGATTTATTTGCGTTAGGGCTGCGCTATTCTTACGTCACAACAATATACAGGTAACAAGTTAATGCGAGCTGGTTGACAAACACATTGTTTAAAATCAATAGCGTGACGTTACTTTCCAACGGCTTTGCAATTAAGCTGTTCCCTTTATATTTTCAATAATTAATATCAATAAGCGTGTTTGTGCTGGAAGCTGACGGGTAATCACGGGCCGATTGCCTTGGGGACTGTCTGAACGCGCGGGGTGGAAGGAAAGGTTGCAACAGCGTACCAGGCGCCTGCGCATGGCTTTACCATCTCAGACAATGTAACGGAAGATGTGACTATAATCATCCGGTGCGCAAAGAATAAGGCACCCCAAACAGTTGTGTAAATGGCATTTTAAATCCACCGACTACTTTCGATTGACATTTCGTTTTCTGTGCACACAGTCTATAAAAGCGGGTTTGCACTGAAATACAGCACTTCGTCAGACCAGGAAATTTATTGATTCCTTACAGAGCTAGGTTTATGCGCAGAAATATTTCATGAACGTGAAAACCTTTTTTATGACAGAATCTCTATTATTTTCTCCACCACAAAATATTTAGTACGAGCGGTCGGCTTACCCTGCACATTTAATATCAATGAGTATAACCTCTATAGCAATATTAAAATAGGGAGCATAATTTTCTTTTAACGTGATACAGCATTTAAAAGCGGCGTGGTACTGCAAAGCGATTATTGCGTTGTTTCGACTAATGCAACCTTATGCATGATATTTTAAATATGCCTACGTTCAAATTAATGATGCATCATCAGCTGTGCTTTTTTCTCTTGTTGATTTTAAATGTCTCAGCTGTAAACTTTATCTGGCATTTTAAGCTTACACTCAGGAATTAAATTAAGCGTGTTGCACATATTCTACAGTAGGAGGCACATTACTAAATTCACAATCAAATACTAACAAAAGAGCATAATTCCATTAAGATAGTAAAAGCAGCTGTTTGCTAATAGTGAAACCAAATATGTTGGAATATGTATTGGAATAAAATGGCAACAAAGACTTGTCAGCAAAGAGATAAACATCCAATAATCAGTGAGAAAGTATGTAGTGCTTTCAGTTTAAATACAAGTAAATATGATGTGAATGATATTCATGTATACGTTATACTAGCTGAACCCAGATTTTAGGCATATCCTAAAGAGCTCATTGGGAAGTATGCAGCGGATTTATGTCTGTGCCGTGTGTATTAATGTGCAGCATTTTATTAAGTATGTCCTTACAACGATGAGTGGCAACAAAATACTAGGAAGCGAGAGGCATTTCATGGAATGGAAGAAATCCCCTAGTGGATGCATGACATGTTTACGGATCGAGCCAATCTTCTGGAGGTTGGTATTACACATGCAGCAGTACATAGTTCCAGTAAGATGAAAATGATTGCGATATCCTAACACACCCATCTATAGAGGATGCTTTGAATGTTCATTGTCTTTTACGGACACTTTTTCAAACGAGCCGGTTTTGGTTTGGATCAAGTATACTGTCGTAACTTCCTGAACGTTGTTTTCTGTTTGTCGGTCTATTGCTCCTGAGAGGTTGTTAGGGGAACTGGTTCTATTTTCGTCTTTGCGTTGATTGCTCTAGCGGAGACAGTACTTCACAAGCACGTTTGGTAATTTAATGCCTTCTAAATTCAAGCTGCGCAGACATTGCCAGGTATAAGTTTTCCTTTTGGCATGTCGGTGATTACAAACGGTGTGCATAGACAGCTCAAACCAAGGTCACGCCGATCAGGTCACAAATAATTTTCATGCATTTGCATTGTTATCTCGCTGAATGAATAGTTACATGAATACCTCCTGAGATTCACATAACATGCTATA
>OX104070.1:88665060-88720447 GCA_944474145.2 Dicrocoelium dendriticum
AATTAAATAACCAGTTTGTAAAGTGTGATTGCATTAAATACTAAGCTTAAAGCTGGGCAGTGGGTGTATGATTATCGGGCGCAGAGCATCCTAATCACAAAGGATATTAGCAGGCCGTTGAGTGACATGTTGACCAATTACAAAGCACAGGATATTTTCATTAAAACCATTTTCAGTAGAAATTAACTAGCTGTGAAGTTATACCATTACCTTAAATGGAATGATCCATGCTTGAATATATTGTGTGGTTGCCCACGTAACTTAATGCAGTTGTTCTATTACAGATGCGGAAGGCCAGTTTGCTTCACGATATACTAGATCTGATGTGAATGAGTAGGGCCATTTACGACTGCGCATTCGAAGGCGACAACATTGCTTTGGAACCACATACATCATGCAAGCTGGAGAAAAATGGCCCAGAACGCACTTGGATGTACAATGTTACGAAAAACATAATACGCATCGCTTGTTCTACGCAGGTTTTGGTAAAGGCGTGTATAACCTAGGGGTAAAAGTAAACGAACGCTCTGCACTGAAGGTTTAGATATTCTCTCTTGTCTTAGAGGCGGTCCCTTATTTAGAAGCAACAAGGTTCAACATAAAGCAGTTTCGCCATATCACGCATACACTTAGAAAATACAAGTTTACTTCTACGGGGTTGTCCGGATCCATGAATAGCGCCGCAGCTATTTCAATTGCACTTTGCTAAATATAGAAAAAAGAATATTCACTAAAGGGCATAAATGCATAGCAGTGTTTTCTAACTAACAAAACCGATTCTACATCCAAACTAATGTGCGTCTCAAATAGTCCACATGCCATTCGGCGGCCGGTTGAAAACGTTTGTAAATAAGAGATTCCGCAGAAGTGTGGAAAACAGGGAGAAAACCGTTTACATATACCACATATCGCTGTAGTGGTGGCTTTTCTAGATGGCATGCTTGTTCGCAAAAATGGAAATGTCTCACCCAGCATAGTAGAGTCTTCTATAAGGGAGCAAAACTGTCCGTGTTATGATATCAGTAAAGGTAAACTTAAATGGAGATTCATAACGTTCTTTCGGCAATGTGAGGCATCGAAACCAAATTTCGTTTGTTCTTGCACCTTTATTGCCTCATTTCGACATTTCGCTTATTGTATCAAACGGTTGAATCCACCTGCTCTTTAAAACTGATTATAATAAACGCTGCTTCTCTGTGTTGTGTACGCTTCTGCGGCGCAACCAACCACATATGTTTATAGGTATGTTTCCTGGAGTGCAATGGTGCGAACTCGTTTAGTAGCTGATTATTTCCAACTTAACTAAGTTCAGTTGTTGTTCCATTGTGGCACAATGCAAATCAGGAACGCAAGGAAGCTGCATTGTTCTGGCTCTAACCGTATTTAGCACCAAAGTGTTATGCTTGGAGCCCATTAGTATTTAAATTGATAGCAATGATCTAACCGGCAAAAGTTTGAAAAGTAAGCGGATGCGAAGAATGCAACATCTAGGGTTGTTGGAGCGAAACCAAGACGCTCGCTGGGCTGCAACTTGGCATGAGGGAATGAGGCATCTCCATGCAACACGTAACAATGTTATTCTGCAACGTTTTCACGGTGTTAAATATATGCTCACAAAATGCCTGCTGGAAGGTTCAATGTATGGTTATCAAAGAGATGGTGCGATAACTACTGTCCGTTTGAGCGAGCCAAACTTTGAGCATCTTTTACTCTCGTGGCGCATGTATTACTACACATGTAGCATTACTAGAATTCAGTCACAGCCTTTAATATAGTTATACTGCAATTGGATGCCTAACGTTGAACAGAGTTGAACGGAGCTTCCCAACCTCCATTTTGCCTGTTGATAAGAATAAACGCCACAATCTTCTTGCTCTATTGGTCTCACTACTCTGTACTCTTAAGAAACAGAAAGTAATGCAAACCCTGTACAGAGCTACGTAAAGACAAGCGCAATAACTGTAATCACCTCCGAATACTTACCGCTTAACTACAGCTAATTCCATTTATCCATTATATTAATAATGATGACGTAAACGACATTCATCCATTTAAATTCCCTCTGTGAACCGGATGCAATTTATTGAATACCTGGATTGCACAGGTAACCTCTTACCAAGCAATAACATGAGAGTTTTGCTATGGTTGCGCGTTATCAAAGAAAAGCAAACATTTGTGCGATGGTACTAAGAGTTATGATCAAAACCCCAGTTCAGTACTGCCGTGGTTTTTAAAATAATCCTACGAAAACAATACATCCTTAATAGGTAAATGCTTGATACCGTCAATCAAATTACTGAAGCACTTGTCGATATCGTTCCAATGTTCTCGCTAATCAACACAATCGCACATGCTCTGGAAGCATCCTTGCTGACAATTTTTAAAGACCATTAGTGAAAGTAGGAATATAATTAAGTTAGATTGAATGATCCATGCTTGGATAAATTGTGGAGTTGACCACTTACCCTAATGCAGCTGTTATATTTCAGAAGTGTTCGGCAAGTCTGGTTTGTGATTTTGTGTATCTGATATGAATTCGTGGGTCAATTTGCTATTGCGCATTCGACAGCGGCAAGATTCTTTTAGAACGACATCTATGCTAGTAGCAGGATAGTAGAGGAGAAGAACGTATTTGGATGAACATTGCTGCAAACAACAAGACATGCAAAGTTTGTACTACACAGGTTTCCGTAAAGAATTGTAAATACTGGGGGTAATTGCAAACGAACGCTCAGCAATAATAGCTGAGTATTTGATCTCTGGTCATAGAGGCGGTCCATTATTTAAGAGCAGCAAAGTTTAACATGGATCAAATTTGCAATATCACGCGGAACATTACGGAATGCAAGTTTAGTTCCTCTAGGTTTACCACGCTCATAAACGAACGCCGTAAGTAATACACTTATTCTTCTCTGAATATAGACGCAAATACATTCCACGTGAACCACTGATGACCGCACTGCGGGACAGGCTGTTATAAACCGGAACCGACAAGGTTGCAGTGTTATCACGATATATATGAGCTTCCGCGGTTCGTCCAGGATCTGAGGCGATACGGCAGACCAGGTATTTCAAAACCACAGCATTAAACGCTCCTACAGCAACGAGTCTCTGGAAAATTGTAGTAAGTCTCATTCTGGTTGGTGAGCGATTCCCTCTTAAGCAAGCCTAATATACCTTTGGCTCTTATATTTGTGTGTAACGTGCTAGGAGTCGAATGGTTGGAAAAACTTAAGTAGATGCAGTAGAATTCTGGCATTGGATAACCTGCCTTCTTATACTCCCGCAAGAAACCAGCAGGCTTATGGTACACGAACAGTGTTTTTACAGGGTGTGCTATTCCAATATCATAAATTCCTACCTTTACTAATGGTCTTCCAAAATTTTCAGCAAGACATGTTTCCAAGGCATGTGGAATTGTTTTAATTAGCAAGCACATTGGAACGTTATCGACCAGTGCTTCAAAAATTTAATTGATGGTATCAAGCATTTACATATTAAGGATGTAATGTTTTTGGAGGATTATTTAAAAAACCGCGACAGTGCTGAACTAGTGTTTTGGTTATAACGCTTAGTAACATTGCACAAATATTTGTTTCTCTTGGATAACGCGCAACCAGAGCAACACTTTCATGTTGTTGCTTGATGAGAGGGTACGTGTGCAGCCCATGGATTCAATAAAGTGCATCGGGTTATTTACATGGGCCTGTTATCCGCCAAGCTTTGAGTGATGCTTCGGCGCATTGTTCTACATCTTCAGCTGCAAAAATTGTAGATGCAGCGCTTATGGTTACGAAGGTTCTTGACAAGCCTAGCTAGTAGTTTGTACACGTCTTCCACAAAGTATGTGAAGCATTGTGTTGGGTAAGTCTATGCTTAAGAACAATTGTGGCACAATGGTCGCGGTAACTCATGTGGTTTCGCAATTCTTAATGTGAAGATTAAGCTTGTATTTAAAACCTACCTCAAAACCTATTGGCATACAATTCCGAGTAATGGATCGCAGATGTGATGGCAAGTAAGCTAAGCGATTTGGCTCGGTTTCCAATGTATAGGTGAACAGGTACAGCAATAAGTAGTTACGATTTCCATGTTATGTATTACGATGAGGTACAGGTAAAGCTTCAGTAGAACAAGATAACAATGAGTGTACAGTGCACTATGCGAAATTACAGTTATAAAAATATAGCTATCAGGTTTCTGCAACAAATGGAAAATATCAGAAAAGGTAGGTTATGCGACTTTGAGGCTTGATGCAACAAATTTGTTAATTTGTTGTTTAAACGAATCGTCTCCGCGACAAAGGGTTATAATTTGGTAAATATTTCTGGTTAAGTACAATGCAGTGTATAAGTGTGTATGCTTTTATAGCTGCAGCATGAGCATAGTACACAATTTGGCTCAGTAAACAATAAGTTGACTTTTATTATTAGGAATTCTAATGCGGTTATGGAAATCTGCCATGTATAAACAAATAGCATATGTATCAAAATTAAGCTGGGCAATTCCAGGTAATTAATGTGTGGGTTTATGCTTGTTGACAATTTTCCAATATTGCAGACAATTAATCAATCCGAAACGACAAGTATAACTTTAAGAGAATAATTGCCAAACCATATATATATATATGTAGGCACTATTTGCCTTACAGCGGGTAGAGTGGCGCTCGATGAAGATGAATGTGGTTCCAATACTAGTGTCATCCGGCGGTCACGGCAGTGATAGTAGAGGTGTCAGTTAAAGACACTAACAAACAAGTAAGTAACAAGATGCAGCTGCATAGATACACAAGTAAATACGCATTACATAAGTAGCTTAACTCTAAGGTGCATTAAATGGGAACTGTAATAATGAGCCGCTAAATATTATGTGAAATGGTTTTAATATACGTTAGACGAAAGAAATTTCGTATCCGGGGTACGAGATAAAACGTACACCCTGGATAAATGCGCTGGTAGATTTTGATATTTAGATTACTCAATACAAGAATTCAGTTGAAGGTTAAGAGTTAGTTTTAGTAAACTCTTCTCAGACCCAAACGGTTGCATAACACTAACTGTGTAGATAAGCGTCAGCTCGGGCTGGGATCGATTTCTAGTGCGTTTGAAAGGTCAAGGTCGATGGCTAAAGGCGGCTACAGATGGTAAGAATAATACAAAAAATGCAATTTATACAAGCTTTATCGGCCTAAAGTAAATAGTTAAGATCACACTTGCTAGTTAAGTAACCATATCAGTCGTCCATAATTATAGTATAGGCCGCAAATACACATAATTTCGGCTTCTGATGATAGACGTAAATAGCCTAGGCAATAGACAAGTGTTGCTTGCAGTACGTTTGTGATAAGCGTTCACGTAGTGAGTAGATGAATTTATTGTCTTTCGCTGATGCAGTATGGCTACGTTCGCGGAAATGCGGCTTGATTGAGCTGTCTGAGGACCTCATTTCGCCTTTGTAAAACCGCACCCGTATGTGCTCGCGAATACTGTGGGATAGACGTCTCGTTATGCGACTCACTTATCGTACGCCACCTGAACACAATACTGATAAAAGAGCATTGAACGGGTCCAAGATGGCAGATTATATTTTAATGGTTTTTCATGTAATGACATGTTGTGGCAAGCAATTCTTAAGCGGGCTGGGAAATAAGTTTTCCCAACAGCATCTTTCAGACGTCGAGACAAGGCATCAGCTGCAGTATGGACTTTAAATGGCAGCTTATGAATAGTTCTTTCTTAAGAGTGATGCTTTTGAGTGGCTTTCGAGTTCTATCTTTTATATACTGCTTGATATACTTGTGGTTGTAACCATTTTTACGAAGTGCGTTGCTGATTCTCTGTAGCTATTCGTTAACGGTAACCGGAGTGTAAACACCGCGTGCACTGAATACAATATGTCGGATTAAACTCCTTTTGTGCTGTAAATGCACTGCGCTGTAAAAGTAAGTTCACTGCTCAAAACACTATGCGTTCTCCGTACCTTTCTGTTACATGAGCCTTCCGAGTTGCGGAAGAATTCTACACCCAAGAAATGTAAACGTATTTCATTTTCGTGCTCACAGGTAAAACGTAGATCCTCATGTGCGTTATTAAAGGCCTTCAGCAACTGGTCTGCATGTTTTGCGGATTCGCAAAGCACGAAGATGTCATCGATATACCGTACGCACATTTCAGTTCCACAGATGTGCTTCTTGAGTAGGTCATGTTCTAATTTCGTCATAAAGGTATCAGCACCAACGGCAAAAAAGGAGTTCCCATGGCCACTTTATCAAGCTGGCGTTAAATTTCACCATTAAACGTGAATTGGACATTTACGATGCAGCGCAATAACATCTTTAGAAAATCTTACGTAATGATAGCCTATATTGGTGGTTTTCGTGTCACTTCGCACACGAATTCCACCGTTTCCAGCAGTTTACTGTTTGTGAACAACGACTAGGCATCAAAAGATATCATCCGTTTGTTAGTAAATTTGAGTCTAGATATATTCACAATGAATTAGAGGGAGTCTCTCACGCAATTAGTGCAAACAATATATCGTAACGGTGGCAATTTGTTTACCATCCTTTGAGGCAACAAATGCTGTAGAAAACCCGCCATGTCCAATATTGGAAGCATTGAGTCACCTTGAGTGGGAACATTAGGAATGCCATATAATATCGGTGGGTGCCCACCAGAAGACCTCCACTTTTCGTATTCGCACTTTCTGATAAGTTTGGCTTGCATCATTCGCCTGAGGTAACCTGTCAACACTTTCTCTTACTCTTCTGTGTTGTCCTTTCCGACCATCCGCTTCTGGAACTTACGTTCGTCACTGAGGATGGGCTGCTTTTTATAGATATACTCCACCCCATATAGTAACATTATGCCGCATCCTTTGTCTTGCCCATATATAATTAATTCGTTGGTTAACCGTAACTACTTAATTGTCTGAAAATGCTCCCATGAAATAATGCCAATAGTAGATGGATTAGCCTTAACCTATTCACAACAACTATTCACTAGACTCGATTATATGATCTCAACCTCAGTAGAAGATGCTAAAAACAATTATTTTAGTTTCTACCTTAAGGCTTTTAAACTGCACTTCTAAAGCGACATGAACAATTTTCTTACATGGAACACAAAAGTTGAGGCCTAATGATAACACTTCAGTTTTTTGGGCTTAGTACTACACTGGAATGGTTGAGCACAAACGTTCCGGGTTGTTTGGAAAGGTTAACGGGACTTGGTTTTTAAGCGTACTAAGTAAATTTATTCGCTTTCTTGCACCCAAAACCTAGGAAATAAATCTTAGCCCACCACACTATCAGTGTTATTTAAATGTTTGAATCGGAACGAGTTTACCGAAATGAATGTTTAACCATGAACTGATTTCTGGTCATGTTTCATTTGATTATCATGGGAATATTCGCTGCGCTTAAATGCAGCATTTCCCTTGATTCGTTGAAGATTTGCACATTTGGGAAGGAAAAAGAAAACAATGGAACCGCTGAACCTGGACGACAAGTTTATATATATAATAGCCTTAGTGGGCGAGTAATATAGATGGAACAAGCCATGTCTGTGTGCCGAATTGATGATATAGTGTTAAAGTAAAAAATAAGTTAAAACCAAAGCTGAAAATGAGACGTATGTGTGTTCATGGTTAATAATAGTTGTGGATAAAGGATGAGCAAGAGCATCATTTATTTCCGCGCACTGAAAGACGGTATTTAATTTAATTTATTTGAGCTCCGATTCTGAGGCATTAGTCGCCCAAGCTTTTAGAACAGCGCAGAGGTGTCCCGGAGTAGACACATATTTTCACCCAATGCCGTAAGTCACTTTTGTTGCAATGACTGTGGTGGGGGTGCTGCAGCTAGGATGGTCACTCTAGCTGCAGAAATCCTGAAGCAATTATTAGGCCGCAGCGAAAATTACGCACGAAAGTACATAATGACGGTTTCTGCAGTTGACCACTGGTCTAGTCGCACGGTTTGCGTCCAAAAATCCGCAAACTAACTCACCTTTTAGGTGCACACGGATGCTGCGGTAAGGAGGGAATGTATTACCTACTTCTGATGAAGTCACGTATCCGGTGGCTAACACAACCCATATGCATAGGGATGGCTGCGAAATGCTTAACCTTGGTTTAGGGATCATCCGATTTTCATTGGACGCGTATGTCGCAGATTTAAACGTTGCGCCAATAGTGTCGAACTTTCTGCGATGTACGTCCAGGAGTACACAAACGCTGAAAAGAAATCCTTGACAACTTAGTATCTCTTCATAGCCCGGGTGCAGGTTCGTCGATTGGCTTAATCGACCTATTGTCGCTTCCTCATGCTAGCGCATTCAATGAGTTAATTTGCCAATTTCCGAAGTTATTGCGGTAATATAAATAATTTTCAAACAGTCAGCATATTGCTGCACTACATCAACAGCATCGGACCCATCGTGGCAAATCAACCACAAGGACACGGCTCGAATGAAATGCCCCTGCAAAGGCCGAGTTGCAGCACGTGCTGAATCTTGGTATAATTCGACCGCATTGTGAGTAATAAATAAACAATGTAAGACAGGCCTTCTGGACATAATCAGAAATATTACATAGTGCTGTGAACAAATCCTAGCGCAAGTGTGGTCCCGATAACGCCATTTAAATGAGCAATTTTGACCCTAAGAATGGATGACGTCTATTCGCGAGCATATATAAATAATCGCTGGCATGCGTTATTAATGTTGCAAAGGCATCCTTGTTTGTAGTGTGAGATTTAAAAACTAAAGTTAGCTGGAAGGTTTGTGTTTTGTTGGGTGATAGGTCCAATGCGGTTCTGTACACAGTGGGGGTCTGTCTAATGTATTGTAAGGTTTAAACCGCAGAAAAGTAGTAACACTCGTGGCATGTTGCTGAGTAACGATGAAGGAGTCTGTTTATGAGAGCGGATATATGCATGAAGAAGCAGGCGAACCCTTGAATGATTTCATTGCTCGGCTGAGTCGTGCAGTACGACCGTGTGCCAACTCGTCCATTCCACAGAAAAAGATTGAAGGCTATACGCTCACTCAGCAACTGATCACTGGAATCGCTGACAATCGCATACGTGAGGGGCTATTGAAGGAAGACGCTTGCACACTAACGTGGGATCGAGCTTGCGAATTAGCCCGAGAAAAGACAGAAATTTCATTGCAATCGAAGCAGTTTTGTTCCACCAGCTTAGCTAATGTGGCGAGAGTACAATCTTTCCGGCAACGTCCGACAGACAAAATTTCTTGCTATCGTTGTGGGAGCACGTCTCAGAAAGCTAATTTTGCCGGTTGTCCTGCACGCAGCCTCAAATGTAAAAACTGTGGTAAAATTGGTCACTATGCTCGCTGTTGTCGATCGCAGGCTGTCGCACTCATTAAAGATGATGATACAGCGGAATGTCATGTTACCGGTCCAACTCAAGACAATATCTATTCAATCACCGCTGACTTTATACCTTCAGGTTGTGTAACCATATCCGTTGTTGAACCGAAGTTTCCAGCTGCTGACATTCGTACTGTATTGTTCCTTACTGTTAAAGGTGCTGTTCCATTGGAAATGGAACTTGATTCTTCTTCTCCAGTTACTATCGTGCCTTTCCAATTTTATGAACGCTACCTATCACAGCATACTTTACATCGCACCTCACATTCATTCTGGAGTTATAGTGGGAACACACTAACCATATTAGGATTTATTATCGTGCCTTTGCAGTTGCATTCTGTGATTGCCGATGTCGCAGTGTATATATCTTCGGACAAGAGACGACCCTTGCTTGGGAGGAATGCTATGGTGGCTTTGCACATTGTACCATCATTCGGCCGCATGCTTATCTCTTCCGTCAACGTAGCACACTGGCAGGAACATTATCCGCAGCTCTTCCAGAAGTCCATCGGCCGTATTTCATGTGGTGTGCATCGAATTCAGCTGAAACCGAATGCGAAACCGATTGCCATTGGTCAACCTTGACCCATTCCGCTCGTGAAACGTGAAGCGGTCTCTGCAGCCCTGCAAGCGATGCTAACAAATGATTTGATTGAACCCATTGATTGCTCTGAGTGGGTGCATCCAATGGTTTGTGTCATGAAAAAAGACGGTACTGTCCGGATATGCAAAGGTTTGCAGGCGCTGAACAAACAGATCGTCGTAGAACGCTTTGTTTTACCATCTAATGATGAACTCACTGTACGTTTAGCTGGTGCAACGGTTTTTTCCAAGCTAGATTTGAAAAGTGCGTTTTTCCATATGCCATTGGCCGATGATTCCAAACACCTAACTGCCTTCCTCGCTCCTGATGGCCTATTTCAGAACAAAGTCTTACCCATGGGTTTGAGTTCCGCGCCCGCCGCCTGGCAAAAGTTCATGACTCACGCCCTGGCAGGTATCGATGGGCAGGTTGCCTACATGGATAATATTTGTGTTTTTGGCCGGTCACAGGAAGAACATGATCCAAGGTTACACAAAGTCCTCCAGCACCTCAGTGATCTCAATTTGCGTCTTAACGCAGAAAAATGTCTCTTCAATGCACCAGAAATTCAGTTTTTGTGACACGTCATTTCACGCAGTGGCATTCGACCAAGTGATGAAAATATCAGGGCCATCTCTGAAGCGCCAACACCCAAAAATTTGACAAACTAAAGTCCTTTTTAGGAATGTGCTCTTACAACCTGCGCTATCTGCCGGATTTTGCGACTGTGGCAGATCCATTACGACAGTTAACAAAGAAAGGATCGTCGTTCGTTTGGGGCAGCAATCATCAAAATGCCTTTGATGAACTGAAAAGGAGAGTTGCGTCTGCTCCCTTAGTTGCCATTTTTGATGAATCTTGCCGCACCTTTGTGTCCACTGACGCGTCTGATGTCGGTCTCGGAGCTGTCCTCTCACAAATACAAAACGGAGAGGAGAAAGTTATTGCCTACGCATCACGAAAGCTATCAGATTCCGAACGTCATTATTCAGTTGGGGAAAAAGAAGCTCTTGCATGTGTGTGGGCCTGTGAAAAGTGGCATTTATTTCTGTTCGGTCGTCGTTTTATTCTGCGTACTGATCATTCAGCCCTAACAGCTCTTCTCAGCAATGGATCTAAAGGATCTCGCCCAATGCGAATCGATCGCTGGCATACCAGACTCCTTAACTACGATTTTGAAATTGTGTACCGGCCAGGTTTGCAAAATCAGATTGCTGACGGCCTATCTCGCTTACCCGTGGGGTTGGAGGATGAGAAAGAGAGACTCAAAGAGGCGGTGCTAATTTCCAGTCTCGGAGCTAACCTGTCTGCCTTGACGATCGAGGAACTACGAAGGGAAAATTCTAACGATTCTTTACTGCAAGAGATTATTGAATATGTGCAGCAGGGCTGGCCCAAGAATAACAAAATCCCCGGTGAGTTCATTCCGTATTATGCAATTCGACATGAACTATCAGTGGTAGACGGTTGCTTGATGCGCGGTTCGGTGTTTGTAGCTCCGTCCCAGTTGATAGCCAAGATAATAGCTTGCGCACATGAGGGACATCCAGGTATAGTTCGGACCAAAAATCGAGTAAGACTCTATTTCTGGTGGCCACGAATGGCATCTAGCATTGAGACATTTGTGGTCAATTGCAATGCTTGCCGATTAGCGGACAAAAGTTCTTGGCCCGTTAAAGCCCCGACACAGCCAATTGCTTACCCGATGAAACCATGGACCAAAATCGCCATTGATATTATGGGCCCTTTCACTACTGCTCCTACGAATAAGCGAAATCTACTTGTTGCTACATGTTTTTACCGTAGATGGCCTGAAGTACACATGTGCGACCAAGTTACTACTTCGGTTGTGTTACGTTGGCTTAAACACTTGTTCAGCCGTTTCGGTTTACCGCATGAAATAGTAACGGATAACGGGCCACAATTTTGTAGCCGCGAATTCGCAGATTTTCTACATTGCCATAACATTAAGCACTCCAGAACTGCGCCCTACAATCCTGCAGCCAACGGCATGGTCGAACGTTTAAACCGGTCTTTAAAAGAATCTATACAAGCCATACACATAGGAGGTTCGGACTGGGAGGATGCAGTTTTAACTGCGGTTTTTTCCTACAGAACATGTGACCACAGAGCCACAGGAAGAACGCCAGCGGAGCTGATGCTAGGAAGGCCCTTACGCACAAAGTTAAATGCTGCACATAACGTTTTATCAGCCAGAGATGCCGAAGTTTCAAATCGCATAGCATCTTACCAAAATTCCTATGCTAAATTATCAACACCGATGCAGCCCGGGACATACGTTCGCGTCAAAAGCAGAGCAACAAAGAAAGGCACACCTTCGCTTTCCGCTCCACTGCGCATTGACCGTACGCTTGGCCCGGGCACCTATCGATTGGAGAACGGCCTAATTGTCAACGCGCGTCGACTCCACACAGCTCACGGACCAGCTAATCAGCCCGACCGATCCGCGCGCGAAGTCCCGGCTGAGTTACCAGTACCACGAAGCCAGCTGCGCCGGTCCGCGAGAACGGTGAAACCTATTGATCGCTGCCAACCCGGTTGAGTCAGCTTTTCGGAGGGGGAACGATAATGTGGTAATCATGTCAGCAACATCGATTGGCTCGATCTCATTGGTTGGCTTGCTGACTCATTACTATTGGTTGTGTGCGTCTGTCGCTTGAATCTCCGTTTAACAAAGGATGGACTCAGTTGTACTTAATTAATTTTGCCAGATACATTTTACCTTTCCTACGGCTTTCTTGATACAACAACCAGGTCTCCTGCTGCCCGTTTCCCGTATCAGACGGAATAACTCACGATGGTTACCAAGGGCAGCGGCCATTTCCCTCTCTGTTGCACGACGAGACCACCAGGTTTCTCAGTCTCGCTTCAGGCCAGTACGGAGTTTCGCCCGGAGCACCTTGCGGGTTTCATTGTGTTCGCTTCCAGCCGGAATATGCCGGCGAGCATCTATAAGTTCCATAGACTGTGAAGAGACCCAATGTCCATGTTGGCGATTAGACATACCACATGAGGATTTGCCTGCTGCTAGTAAGGGCTGGTGAATATGAGACCAGTGAGCTTCAATTGCATCCAGTGAGCGTTTATCCAACTCGAATGACAGCGTAAGTTGATAGGCATTCAGAACAGCTGGCTTAGCCAGTCTGCCGGTGTCAATGCGCTCAAAACATCGTCGCGGGCGTCATCCAAAGCGCATTCGCAGGTCAGCACATACAAGTGCATGATCGGTGTCAACACCTGTGCTCCAAATCGAGCGACAGTTCTGGAAGCAGCCTCTCCATCGTTCACTTATCGCAATGTGATCGATTTGCGTCCATAGCTGGTTCGAGGCTGGTGGACGCGAAGTCACCCTCCGGCGGGTGCTGTGTCGGAAATTAGTGCTCGCAAGAAATAAGCTTGCATCCTCACACAAATGAAGTAACCGCTCACCGTTACCATTACGGGTGCCTATACCAAATTGGCCGCCTAGTTGCAGCTCATCTGCGGATAAATTTCTTAATTGAGCGTTCAGATCCCCGGCCAGCACTACAGTTTCCGAGCTTCTTCCGTGGCAAAAGAGCTCGTTTAGTTGGCGATAAAAGTCGGCTTTTACCAAGTCATCGCTAGAGTTTGTCGGTGCATAGGCAGCGATAACGAATATACACCTGTTAGTCCCACGCGACTTCGAAGTTTTGAACGAGCCAGGCAATCGGACCGCACACATTCGGCTACTGATTGGAATCCAATCAACCAGAGCAGCTTCAGCCCAGGGACTCAGGGCAATACCAGCACCGGCTTGGCCGGTGCTCGAAGCTGCATCGTCACCGGATAGGCGTAATGAGAAAGTGCTGCTAGTGTCACCTGAAGGGGATGTTAGAGTGAGTACAGAGCTCGGGTCTTGCAGGCGGGTCTCCGATCAGCAGCAGATATCGATCGAGAGGGTTTGTAATGTTCGGGCAAGTGCTGCCTGTTGACCGAGCTGAAGCAATGTGCGAACATTGTGGCATGCTAGTCTGAAGGAGGATCTAGGGCTCCTAATCGAAGCCAAACTCACTTTGGACATTATTCATATAGATAATTATAAAGTCTACTTAACTCAAGCGGGGATGATTGAACTGACGTTCACTTTGTCACATATAAATCTAAAGTCCGTCCACGACCTAAGATTGAGATTTTGAACTATATGCGAAGAAACTACTCTGCACCATCTTTGGATAAAATTGCTGCAGACTACTGCTCTTTTAATTCAATAATATTCTATGTGTTTTATGATAATTTTTAGTGATGGCTTGTTTATGAGAGCTGCTTCATAACCACAATATGTTGCTCTGTCTTTATTAAATGCTGCTTACCCGAAGCTACAGTTATCCATAGTCATTTCAATGAACTTCTCTTTGAAAGCAAATCGCGTATATGTCCTCATAAAATGCTCCCTGCTTGTATATTATTGCATGATATTAAAATGACGTCTGTTGTCTTGTAAAGATTAGGGTTCCGATTAGCAGAAAGCCTAATTATCTGAGCGTGCGCTTACCTGACTTTTGCTGAGCAAACCTGAACGGTTCAACTTATGCTTCGTCATACTGCTAGAAGGACCTGCAACCGAAAGAAAAGTAATGTTGTTTCTTTAATGAAAGCTGAACGTATAAAAGTACAATTTAGCGCAATGCCATCTATGTTTAGCAATGTTCAATCAATGTGCTCACATACACGGATATTGCTTTACCAACGTTAGTTAGTATGCGCGTACAGCCACGTAGAATGCCAACATTACCAGCTGCAATTTAGCGTGATATCTGCTGTAGTTGGCTTCTCCTAAATACCTAACGCTACCAGGGCCAGATAGCACCTGAGGACTTCCATGCATTGCGTCGGATCTTACTGACCTTTCAAGAATGAAGCCGGTAACCAAGCCCACATGAAATAAGCGATGTACGTACAGTAACCGCTACACCATAACCTGTTGTTCCTAAATAAAGTCAAACATAGGCATAATATTATAATTGATTACCGGGATAGATTTAGGTGCTCTAGAATTTTGCAACAGTCGGAAGTCTTAAAGTTGCAAAGACCTGTTGAGGGTATGAATTTGGCAAGTATTGTATCATGCTGCAAACGTCCGAGTACCTAAAATTATTGGCGTGTCGTAAACTCATTCATTCTCTTAGTAAAGACTTCGGCCAATGATCTGCAGTGCGACAGAATATCTGCGGCATTGACATAGGAGTGGAACGCACCACGCACCATACGCCGTGAATTCTGCAAATAAGATACAATTGTTATCCGAAGACAAAACCTAATGTACCATAATCGATGTACGCGTGTACTGCGCGTATGTTCTGCAAGCAATTCACTTTGACAATCTAATCACTCCAATCACACTGCCGCGAATTTTTTACTATATATTCATATAATTTTCACTACAGGCTTAATGTAGTGTAAGCACTACTTTTGCAAAAAGAATATAGCAAACTTTTGAAATTTTTGAATATGTTCGTAGAATCTGTCAACAAAATTTGTTTAAAAAGCAACTAGTCTGATGTCTAAATTAGTTGCGTTACGTCTGTCAAGCTATTTATTATTTCAAAATTTTGCAAAAGGTACGAAGAGAGAGAGCAAAGGCACAGTCTAGGGGTCGAGGATGCGATTCATTCTGACTAGAAAGACATAAGTTGATAAGCCTTTTCATCACACTCAATTACAGAATGTACATGCACCCAATTAGGATGTGGGCAATAATTTCAATTCACAGTTTCAGCAGGTAGTTCACGGACAAAGCGTTAACTTTGTAGTCGTGAGAGATAATATTCGTTGCCCTCGTGACAACCTGCAAAGAAAACATAAAAGTCATACGATGGTTTTTTATGACAAAAAGGTACTGCAATAGATGATGTTAAGATGCACCCTGTGCAACTTTGTAAGCAAAAGAGCTATTGTTATCAAATGCACAACCTGGTTCTTCCACTAGGTTCGCTATACGCTGGTCACTTGAGGAATTTGAATTAGGTGGACGTAAACATCCGCATATAATGGTTGGCGATATAAACTTGGGATGCGCGCATTTGATTCTTACAATTAGACGTCAGATCCTTTAATAAAAAATTAAGTGCCAGTCAAACAAATCAGCGATTTAATTTATTCTGTTCCGTCAAGGTATGAATGTGTGTTTCCTTCCTGAGGAACACTAGCTTTTTTTTGACTCCGGGTGATCAAAAGCATAAGCAATACGTTTTCCTTAGTTCCTCGTTAAATTTTACTTATACTTGGAGACTAAGATCACGGAGCTATAACTAATTGCCAAGGATTGCACTGCACTTGAAACCTAAAACACCAATCCGTTGTCACAATGATAGATTTATACTCCAAGGTTGAATGTACTATTCGTTATTCAGCGCTGTCTCTAGCAAATTAATTCGTTCAAAATATTTATGGAGATTTCAAACTCAAACAAGCCATTCTCCACATCTACTAGCATAATTGCTGCGATAAAATAAAAGTTAGTGAAAGGTGCCTACACACCCAATCTACAAGACACATTCGTTCACAACATTTGATTTTGGTTGCATTAAGTACAGCCCAAGTCAGGATATTATGTTCTACTTCTGGAATAATGTGCACCACTGCGAGTAAAGTAGAAAGCGTAGCGCGACGGTTTGGTGCTAATTGCTTAAAGGGTTATACTCCAAATTGTATTCGTAATAATGTTAGATGGAGTGGAGCACTGTGAAAAGAGTATGGATGTGGCTCTATATCGAAAAGATCTCCAACCCTGCGTTAAATCAATCGAAACGTGGCCGTCTACCCGTTTCGCTTTATGAAGCACAAAGTGAAATACCTGAAAAATGTGCAACGATTATTTGCGTAATCTTCGTTACCGAGTAGCACCCTTGGATGTGCCGTTTAATGTTTTATCCAGGTAACGCAACATAAGACATTATAAGACATTCACGAATAACCTAATCACCCATGTTCCTAAGAACACCGAGATAACCAAACTTCAGTCTCCCGTTGATGCCAGTACAAGCACAGTCGTCGCTAAGCAGAATCTTGCGCTCCATTAACATTAAATCAAAAGGCTTCTATCTCGTAAATTACATGAATAAACTCCTGTCAATTTAAAGAGAATCTTTAGATCTAGAACACATAAAATCTGAGTTAACAGCGCTTCTTTGCAACCAAAGAAGGATATCGCTTGCCAGACTTGTGCAGACTCATAGAAACGGCCCCGGTATACCCAATAGCTCTATCAAGTTCTCAAACAAATTGATAATTAGAGTTTTAGTTTATCTATGCAAGTTCGATGACAAACAATACTGTGAGTCCTCGCCACCAAAGACTTGATAGTACCAGATAACACACGTAAGTTTACTGACGCGTTGCAGCACTAGGTTTCGAATTTAACCGGTGCAAAATCACAAGAATAATGCCTTTGCTGCAAATTTAACATTACCTAGGTCTAGAATGTGTTAACCGTTAATGGTGAAACTAAGATTTCCAAAACATTACAGCTCTTTGCCGTAAGAATTTAACGGCTATTAAGGGTAGCATACACCAAAATATAGGGAAGCACAGGAAAATTTCCCTAGGTAACCAAATCGGTAACTGTCAAAATATTGACAATGACTGTCCTACCAGCCACGTAACTATCGCCTCTAGGTCACTGGAGGTACACAAAAGAGAAAATAAATGAAGGACAAAGCACGAGTTCCCTCCTTTAAAGTCTTGCAAAATTTTCAGTTTAAATTGCATTAAGCCGTTTTCACTCAACAGATATAAGCAAAGCAGGGACCAATATCACCCCGAACATAGAAATCATCTGTAAACAGATGGCATACCAGAGTTATCACGGCTAGGCGCATTTGCATTCCAGCTAGTCTTCTTTCTTGGTGTTAATCGAACCTTTCCAAACAAACGCGGTCTTCTTCTGTATGTCACCACCAGGTACAGTTTACATGTTACTAGCAGTTTATTCCAGGAAAGCATTATTAATACCTTACTGTTTTTATTTTACTAAATGCCGGTTCGCAAGAGTTCATTCACGCAAATAATAAGTGTTTGCTGCCGATGTAAACTTGTCTTCCACACCGGATCTTACCGACATACAAAACAGCCTCCTCTCGTTCATATTGAAAGCAGCGCGCTCGAAATCCAAATTTGCTTAGGAAAACTTAAGTGCTCCAAAACAATTTGGATCCCTCGCTCTTACAAGTGTCCCGTAACAAGTAACCTGCTTACAAGTAACGATACTTCTCTAGAAATCGACTACGCCGTATTTGTTCTCGGTGTGCACTAATGCAGTCTGTTTAATTCCGCTGAGCTAATGAGAGCAATATGTATTCGTTGTTATACACATTTGCAAAGCAATGCGCATAACGGAATATCGACTCACTATTTATAAAATAGGTGCACGACCCATTCCGGATTATGTTTGATAATCATTGCTAACGCACGCACTTTTTGTAGTATGATGCTCATAAATTGCATCGCTCGTATACTAAGCGCATTCCTAGATTCACTGATCTTAGCTACAAAACCAGGTGTAAGCAGCTGCTGGTAGAATTGCTTTGGTTGCGCAGACTAAAAACGAAACTTTTCTTCATTCACTGGTATAATTAGCTAAATCAATTTGTGGCTATTTCCTACAAAATTGAGCGGTCTGCAATAAATTGAATTAAAAGTCGCGCAATATCACTTGCCTAAAGCGCAATGTGTCGCACCTTTAACTTTTCTCTACAGATATGCCAGCGTTTAGAATAAGGTATCATAAGCCATTAGAGAACCTGAAAGCGTAATTCTAATTTCCTCCTTAACAAATATATAACTCGCTTTTCCTAAGGTAGCGGAAATATGCGGCACAAGATTTTCTGCGAACAAATCTTGGGATCGCGGACTCGTCCGTATAAAAGCGAACAACAAAACCAACATTTTCTGCTTCCTATTGAAATCTCCCTTTCTCTCACACCATAACGATATGTCTTTCACGCATATGTGTGCATTTTTCAAAAGCTTATTGCATCTGCTTCTACGATTTTGCATTCTGTTGCTACACTGCCACTAAGTTTGTAGTCTAGTCTTTTCTAAGATACCTTGCCTGAATTATGACCGCTGTAAGGCGATTGGGGTATTCTGAATATATTTGGTAATTCCACGGCTTGGAGTGTTGTAGCTCTTCATGTTGTTCCCAAAAGCCATTTTAATCTGATCATGACCCTATTAGTTGAGACATTTGTCCAACGTCCAACTCTCCTGTAGTGATTGTTGTTTGCCAGCTGCATTCGGTTCCTTATTCTGACGTTTGTCACATGCTTAATGACATTGCACTGATAACTTGTCGGCTTTATATAGATCCGTGCAACTGGCATTAATAAACAAAAACCTCCTACGCATCATTGCAGGGAAAATGTTTCATCCGAATTAGCCTTATTTTCTGTGTTCCCAAATAAGGTTTTCGTTTTACCGGCACTTTTCTCTTCCTTTTTCAGTTTGATCTTATTTATCCTCTCATTCATTCTATCAATTTAAATGCAATCTTCTCCCCATAGCTTTTGTGGATGTTTTGTGCTTATGACTTACACAAAATATCTTTGTTCCACATTTTTCATTGATACCTTGCTCTCCTGTAGATGACGCTTAATTCTAACTTGCAAGATGCCACATGTGTCTTTGGCGATCACTGCTGCTATCTTTCTCTCCTCTTCCTTGTGGTCCTCAATCATAATCAGGAACTTACCAAGGATTTACAATTGCCTGTGGGTTTGTAACCAAAAATTTCCCTACAAAGACATACATGGACCATAGTGTACCACCGACTACCTCAACTCCTTCCTACTTTACTACCACTGTTTATCTAATCCGGATATCCAGATACATGGGATTAAAATATCCGTGGTCTGCCTACCAATAAGTCCCTGAAACAAATGATTACCGCGATGTACCTGAAACACTGCATAAATAACGAGCTTGTGATCGTTAGTATTAATCGAACATTCAATTGCATAGGTCTTGTCAGCAATCTCGGGCTTTTCAACCGACAACCTATAACCAGGTATGTCAACGTGGTCCGCTCATCATGAGAGTATCGTCAGTAAATATTAATTTTCGTGAAGGTAGACTTACATTCATGATCCTCTATTAAAATGCAGATATTTTTCGTATAAGCATTGTGATTAGTTAGCCGAAAACCTTTCTGCCATTGCGTGATATTCATTTCTTTTAAATTATAATGACAGGATGTGAAACTTAAGAGAGCTAATGTATGGCCGCAATGAAGAATTCGCATATGGCTCTCTGGGTCAGCGGATGCCACAAAAACTAATAATTTAAACTAGACATACATGCAGTGCTGGTGCATTCCATTTGCTGCAAGGATTCTAGCTTCACTAAAAAATGTATTATTTGAGTCCACCATATTCTGTTATCATTATCCTGACATACCCTTATTGTTCAAACAACTCAGCCATGTTGCTTTGGAAGAGTAGTCTAGTGATCAAAAGTTGTAGTTTGTCTGGGTGTGAATGATAGAACAAATAATCAGAGCTAATCACAGTTATTCCAATTTGTTGTCAAGTTGAGCAGCTTTGCGCGGCAAGTTAAGAGCAATTGGACTGTATACGCACACAACCCAATCAACTAAAATTGTCTACGGCTTCTTGTACCTTCACAACTACCATTATTCCTAAAGCGAAGTAACAGTCAACAAGACCAAATATTAAGCTTTGTAATCCTGCCCCGCCGTGAATTATGGATCTCTGCGTGCCGAAATGTCTAGTCAAGTGTTACATGATTCATCTTATTCTTGACTGCCAGGGTCTATAAATTTGTAAAAAAGTATATACAACATTTTGACATATTTTTTGTTTTGATTCCTTACGATTTTTTTGCTTATACTGGTTAAAATTGCGTCACTAGTATTGGCTTCTATTATTTCCAACTTCATCTGTTAACTTCCCAGTTTTACTTGTCATTCTACCACTGACATTTTTACACAAAAACGAACTGCGCATCCTTTCAATGAAACTGCGGAATCCAAATTCATTCGGTTTCTGGCTTTATTAGCAAGGCTTTTGTTGTACTTGCGCATGCCTCTCGGTTTTTCGGTGTTTACTTCTTCATCCTCTCATTCCTGCTCCTAGTTTTAAAGCAGTCTTCAACTTCATAGTTTTTTAGATATTCACTGATGGCAACACTTATGTTATTTTGCTCATTTAATTTGCGTTAACATTTAGTATATATGAAGCTTTACATCAAGTAGCATGAAGACTAATAGTTCAAGGTGAAAACTGCGGATCCCCTTCATTGCTTTATTTGCCGGAATCTGAAAATCTTCATCAACAAAATAAGCCATATGAATATGGCCTAAGGTACTACGTTACGGTTAGGATCGTGGAAGGTTTAGATCGATTAATGGGTTACTTATGCGAAGTAAAATTTAACCCAGAAAGAACAAGTTACATCGTGTGAAAGCAAAAGTTACAATACGATTCAGAATAAGGATAGTGTAAAAGTACAGATATATGTTTGGTGTCAGAATTAGGATTAAGGTGAGCGAAAATGTTGGTGATGTGTTAAAGTAAGTGTTGCGGTTTGGATTAGGTTTAGAGAGCAGACACACGTTGGTTTTGTTGTGAATCTGCACGTAGACAGATCCGTGCTCCCAGAATTAGTTTGCACAAAATCATCGCCAAATATAGTTTTTGTAACTTTAGGAATAGCAAGTTATACCTTTGTTAAGGAGGAAATTAGAATTACGCTTTCAGGTTCTCTAATGGCTTATGATACCTTATTCTAAACGCTGGCATATCTGTAGAGAAAAGTTAAAGGTGCGACACATTGCGCTTTAGGCAAGTGATATTGCGCGACTTTTAATTCAATTTATTGCAGACCGCTCAATTTTGTCGGAAATAGCCACAAATTGATTTAGCTAATTATACCAGTGAATGAAGAAAAGTTTGGTTTTTGTCTGCGCAACCAAAGCAATTCTACCAGCAGCTGCTTACACCTGGTTTTGTAGCTAAGATCAGTGAATCTAGGAATGCGCTTAGTATACGAGCGATGCAATTTATGAGCATCATACTACAAAAAGTGCGTGCGTTAGCAATGATTATCAAACATAATCCGGAATGGGTCGTGCACATATTTTATAAATAGTGAGTCGATATTCCGTTAGGCGCATTGATTTGCAAATGTGTATAACAACGAATACATATTGCTCTCATGAGCTCAGCGGATTTGAACAGACTGCATTAGTGCACACCGATAACAAATACGGCGGAGTCGATTTCTAGAGAAGTACCGTTACTTGTAAGCAGGTTACTTGTTACGGGACACTTGTAAGAGCGAGGGATACAAATTGTTCTGGAGCACTTAAGTTTTCCTAAGCAACATTGGATTTCGAGCGCGCTGCTTTCAATATGAACGAGAGGTGGCTGTTTTGTATGTCGGTAAGATCAGGTGTGGAAGACAAGTTTACATCGGCAGCAAACACTTATTATTTGCGTGAATGAACTCTTACGAACCGGCATTTAGTAAAATAAAAACAGTAAGGTATTAATAATGCTTTCTGGAATAAACTGCTAGTAACATGTAAACTGTACCTGGTGATGACATACAGAAGAAGACCGCGTTTGTTTGGAAAGGTTCGATTAACACCAAGAAAGAAGACTAGCTGGAATGCAAATGCTCCCAGCCTTGAGTGCTCTTTGTTATGCGACCTGATCTCATATTAATTCTATGCTCGGAGAGATGCTGGTCTCTGCTTTGCTTTTGTCTCTGGAGTGGAAACGCCGTCAAGCAGTCTAAGCTGTCAAGGTTGGCAGGAGTTTAAAGGAAGGAACTCGTGCTTTGTCCTTTACGTGTTTTCTTCTACATAAACGTTCATTGGCTTAGGTGCGATATTTGCGTGTCTGGTAGGAGACCCGTTGATAATATTTTGAGAATTACCTAGTTGATTTCCTAAAAGAACTGTCCTTATGTTGGACGGCCACAATGTCCAGACATCTGAGTTTCACCAGTGAAGTTGAACAAATCCTTACCTAGGTAATGTAAAATTTTCAGCAAACGTACTGCACGCCTAATTTGCAATGGTTATTTTCGATAGTTTTGCTACAGGTTGTTGATACATATAGGTATGTTATCTTAGACTATCAAATCTGAAGTGGCAAAGGAATCACAGTATTGGTTGTTAACGAACTTGCATAAATAAACTGAATCTCTAATTATCCATTTGTCAGTAACATGTTAGAGCTAATTCGTATATCAATGCGGTTTCTCTGATTTTGCGAAAGTCTGGCAAGCGGAAACCCTCTTTATTTGAAAAGCGCTGTTTGCTTAGAGGTTATTTGGTCCAGATCTAACGTTTTCATTTAATTTGGCAGGAATTTGTTCATGTAATTTACGAGACAGAAGCCTTTTGATTTAAGGTTAATAGAGCGCAAGATTCTGCTTGGCGGCGACTGTGCTTGTACTGCCATCATCAGGAGACGAAAGCTTAGTTATGTTGATGTGCTCGGGAGCATGTGCGAATAGGTGATTCATGAGAATCTTATAAAGTCTCATGTTGCGTTACCTGTATGTAACTTCAAACGGTATATCCGAGATTGCCACTCAGTAAGTAAGATTACGCAAATAGTCAATTCACAATTTTACAGGTATTAACCTTTGCGCTTCATAAAGCGAAACTGGCAAATAGCCACGTTGCTCTTGAATGGTTGCATGTTTGGGAATCTCATTGATGTAGAGCCACATCAATACTGTGAATACATTGCTCCACCCCATCTGACAGACGTACATATACAATTTATATGATACCACTTTTAGCAATTGTCACTCAACAGCCGCGCTACGCTTTCTATTTAGTCGCAGTGGTGCACATTATCCCCGAATTAGGACTTAATATGCTGAGGTGCGCGGTACTTTATATAGCAGACATCGATTGTCCCGAACAGTGGTTTCGTGTAGATAGGTTATGTTTACAACCTTCACTAACTTTTATTTTAAATGTCACATTTCATCTAGTAAATATATGCAAACGTTTGGCTGAATTTTGAAATCACCACAAATATTTAGAACGACTTACCTTGTTAGAGACCGCAGGGAATAAGGCTTATTACATACTACGTTGGAGTATAAAGCTATTAATACGACGAGGCTATCAGTGTTATAGGCTTTAAATGCAGTGAAATCCTTGGCACATAGTAATACAGCTCCGTAGTCTTAAGTAAGCACAAATGGGAGCTTAAGGCCCTTGATCACAGGGTGCCACAAATTGCAATTTTGGTAAGCAGGAAACAAACTTAGGTACATGGACGGAACAGAATAAAACGAATTAATACTTTGTTTGCTTGGCACCTAATATTTCCTTAAAATATCTGACTTATAATCATAGCGAAGAAATGCGCTCATCCCAAAAATATATCTCCAACCATTATGTGCGGATGTTTACCTACATATAATTTCCAGGTCCTCATGAGACCTAATTGAAGAACCGGGTTGTGCATTTTGATAACATTAGCAATTTTGCTTACAAAGTGGCGCTGGTGCATCATAAAATCATCTATCACAGAACGCCTTAGTCACAAATGTTCTCAACAGGCCGCCAAATGACATATGGCGTATTTGAGAAGCATATTTTGTTGGATGTGGAATCAGTTTATTTAGTTACTAAACAACGCTATGGAGTTATACCCTTAAGCAAACTCAACTGTTCCTTGCTGAAATGCGCCGCAAGGATAAACAGTTAATTGGGTGAAGTGGTTCACTTTTAGTTGCTAACGAAAGGCATAGATTTGCTGCGTAAAATGCATAAGAAAATGTGTAAGCCTATTTGCGTGCACTGTGATCGACTGCTATTAACTGACTGGATAAATAAACCTATCCTGGTAACCAGTGAATTGTGCTGCAGTGTGCTTATGCCTTTGAGAACAAAGATATATATTTTGGGGATTTGTTGCTATACATAACCTGCGAAGTCCAACAGGGAAGAGCAACATAGCCCAATCGCGCCACACCACTTTGACCTTTAGTGGATACAAATGTTGTTCCACGACAATGTTGGCTCTTATAATCTAACGTCTCCCGTTAGTAATTATTAATTTCTTGGATACAAAAAGTAGGTATTTCCATGTGGATCACTCTTGAATGCATCTTAAGCCAATCAGGAGAAACTCGAAAACTACTGCGTTGTTTATGTATTACCATATTTGATGTGTGTTTGCTGATTTTGCTGCAATATTTCTCCGAATGGTTGAAGTCGATCACTCTCTGTATGAGTGGCCGTTCCATCGCAAGCAAGTACAAAATTTCTTTTACTCTGCAATCAGTACACACTGTTCTGGGCGGTAGAAGTATTGAAAAAGTCCAGGTAGATAAAATTGCTTCCTACCTTCCTATAAGTCGTAGGCCCAAATTCTCGCGACACCTAAGTAAGCTAAGGAAGCAAAATCAGGGTTTGTCCTAATCTAAGCTTCACAAAGTTCAATAATTACTACTTTTACCAAACGTCATCTAACTTCTCAAGTAGAGCTGCTTCCGGATAATGAGGAATCGTGTTACGTAGCGAGGACTATAAAACCTTAGCCACTAACGTTTTGGATAATGGGGTGATTGTATCAGGCGTTTACATATTACGGGTTATTCGATGAAGAGAATAAAGGATCAACTAATTTATTACCCTGAAGTTCATAACCAAATAACCTACTCAGGTCGATGCGAACAAGATTCTTTGTTGGAGCCTATTAGTTTCTACGGAGATGGCAGTGACATAATAGTCCCTCCTAACTATAGTAGCCTTTTCTTGCACATTTGATAAGTAGACCTAGTTAAACAATGCACATGTAGAGTTGAAGGCGCGTAACCAATACGCTTGCTTCTTTCCAAGTTGGCTTATCGGAAGAAGGCATTTATATGCTACACGTTTACAATTTCCTCTCTAGCATTTCCATGGTGTTAGAGGCATGGACTCAATCTGCTTGATAAAAGCTTCAGTATATAGTTATCACAAAGATGGTGCGAAAACTACTGCATGTTTGCTCCAACTAAAAGTTCAGTGTCCTGTACGCTCGTAGCGGAAAGTATACGTACACACAGAGCATTAGCTCAATTCAGCCACTTTCTTCAAGAAAGCAATAGTGAACTTAGTTACCTAATGTTGGCCATATGGGCGCAGCCTCCCGAGGTCTATATTGGCCGTTGATAAGGGGAAGAACGCCAACATCTGCCTGCTGGCCAGGTCTATTTAATATGTACTCTGAAAAGCCAGACAGTAATCCACTAAATGTATGTCCCTGCGGGAAGCAGCTTTCAGTAACTGCCATCACATCGGATTACATACGTCTTTCCGACAGTTCCTTCCATTTATTCCTTCTACTAAAAATATGGGTGTACACACTATTCATTCCTCCTAATTTCCACTGTCTACCGCCATGGTTGTAGATTTTACCCTAGGGCGATGAAGCTGTGTGGATAAACCGCTTTTTAAAGCATCTATCAAATGGTTGATGAAATCATAAACCGTTTTCCTAAAAATGCTGACTTGTTCTTGCAAACGCCTAAAGGATATGCATGGTTTGTTGGTTTTGGTAGCACGAGCTTCAGCAATATTGTCCAAAACCCCATTTTCAAAGAATCGTTCATTAAACTCAATTATCCTGCTCTTTCTCTAGACAGCTTTATATTTTAGGCACTACATGACTTAAACTTATATAAATTAACTACCACGCTACATCAGAAACAATTGCAAGTAATGAAATATTAATCCTTATGCAAAAGATGTCGGCTTATTAAAAACGGAACAAAAGTTTACATATAAGTTTGTTTACGTGGATTTACTTTTCTCCAATAATACAAGGAAGTTGAGCAAATATCTGTGTCATTCTAGGAGTAGCGTTAATTGTACTCACATCTAAACAACTATACAACCTACGTAGAGCACGCGGAGTTGGTGTAGTATCCGCGGCACAAACAAGACTTCAGTTTACTCACGATACTTCAACAATGGGCATCCAAGAGCGTTAGGAGCATCTTCTATTTCTCTACCGGTTTGAACGCATATATTTATGAGTTTGAAACAAACGAATTCGGTACTTTCAAATGGTCATAATCATATTTCACCAGATCCTTAACCACGCAATTCAAACGCGCCGTCACAGCAGAAAGCAGCTCGTTACTTCAACAAAATTATCACAAATGTATTGTGTTAATCAAGTACTAATTGTTAAAAATATTGCAACGCTGAATACAATTATACAGCATCCACTTCATATGGGTTTCCTACCAATATATTGTGCATCATGGATGGTACGTAGACCATTCGACGACCTCTCGAATAATAATGCGATTACAATGCTCTGTGTTAGATGCGTTTGACATGCAACCACCGCCTAACCCTAACCCTAACCCTAACCCTAACCCTAACCCTAACCCTAACCCTAACCCTAACCCTAACCCTAACCCTAAACCTAACCCTAACCCTAACCCTAACCCTAACCCTAACCCTAACCCTGACCCTAACCCTAAGCCTAACCCTAACCCTAACACTAACCCTAAACCTAAACCTAAGTCTAACCCTAAACCTAACCCTAACCTAACCCTAAACATAACCCTAATCCTGAACCCTAACCCTTAACCTAACCCTAAAACTAAACGTAACCCCAACACAAACCTTAACCTAACCCTAAAACTAAACGTAACCCCAACACAAACCTTAACCTTAACCCTATCCCTAAAACTAAACAAAACTCTAACCCGTTACGTTAAATCAGTTACTCGGGTAAGGGCACATGTATGATAAATGTTACACTTTGGTCTGGAGCATTTAAATTTTCATACTTTAAATTTGGTTTCGAGCGCGCTCGTTTCACTATGAATGAGGGAGACCCTGTATGGTATCTCGGTAGGATCAAGTGAGAAATACACATTTACATAGTAAGAGAATACCTATCACGCGCTGTGACTGAAATCTTAGTAGACGACATGACGTAAAGAAAAAACTGCAAGAACCAAGAAGGCTTCCCTGGTAAATACTTTCTTTCACAATAAACAATATCCTGATTGTGCCATAGAGTTAAATGCCGTGCGTAATTGGCAATGCTTGATTAACACCAAGAAAAAAGATTGGCTGAGATTCTTAGTGCGCCCAACCGTGAGAAATTGTTTGTATGCAACCTGATCACATGCCATTTTCATGTCCAGATAGATAATGGCCACTGCTTTGCTCATATATATGGCGCAAAACGCAGTTCAGCAATTCAACATGACAAGCTTGTCAGGACTTTATAGGTAGGAACACACGCTGGGCCTTTCAAGCATTTTCTCTTTCTTATTATCTCTATAACGCATGGGCAATAGATGCGAGGCTGATAGTACAGCTATTTCAATATTTGGACAATTAAGTGGTCGGTTACCTAGGAAAATTTTCCTGTGCTTCCAAATATTTGGGTGGAGGCCGCTCTGAAAAGCGGCTGAAAGGAAAGACGTAGGGCTGAGATATTCGGAACTCTAAGTTTCCCCAGTGAATGGAGACGCCATCTAGACCGAGGTGATGTAAAGTTTACGTTTAATGTATTGCTCGCATAAATTCGCACCGGTGAAATCAAAAGCCTTTGCTGCACGTCGTCAGTAAATGGTGGTATTAAACATCACATTTCATAAACAGAAATGGGTAGATCGCCACGCATTTGTTGCATTAGTTCACGGTTAGATATATTGATGATGTAAAGCTACATCAATATTGCAAACACGGCGACCTACTACGTATGAGAGACGTGCGTATAAAAGGTATAGAATAGCTTTAGCATATAGCATCGCCTTCTACTTTAGTCGCAATGGTGCAAATTAGCCGAGATGTAGCAATAAATAAGCTGCGATGCGCGGTACTTAATACAGACAATGTAATATGTTCTGAATAAAGGTGTCATTTAGATAGTGTGTGCTTGCAGCGCTCACTAACTTTTAATTTAAACGCAGCAATTCTGCTTTCAGATGTAGATAATCGCTCGGAAGAGTTTGAAATTGCCACATACATTGCAAACAACTTAAATGAATTGAGTCAATGCGGAAAAATGCATAGCACGTTCTACGTTGGGGTATAAAGCTCTCGTTGTGGAGACGTCATCAGTGATTAAGTCTTGCATGCGGTAAAATCCTTGGAAAATAGTTATATAGCTCGTGGCCTATACCTCCAAGTATGTGCTGAAAGTTAACGAGAAAGTAAGGACAACATATAGCTAAAAGCATTTGATCACATGTTGTCACAAAATGCAATTCCTTTGCAATGAGGAAAAAAATGTTATATGGACGGAAGAGCGTAAAATAAATCGATGAATTTGTTTCCTTATATCGTAAGTTTCCATTAAATGATCTGGTGACTAAAAGTAGCAAATCATTGTAACTATCCCAAACATTTGTCGCCAACAATTATATGTGGATGCTTACGCACACATGATTTGACAATCATCAAGTGACCAGCGTATAGCGAACGTAATGGAGGAACAATGTTGTGCATTTTGATATCATTAGCTTTTTACTTAAAACGTGGCGCTTGGTGCATGTTAACTTCGTCTGGCATAGACGATCTTAGTCACAAACGTTTTCAACTTGCCGCCGAATGGGCACGTGGAACATTTGAGACGCACATTAGGTTGTATGTGGAATCAGTTTATTTAGTTAGTGTACATTGCTATGCGGTTATACCCTTAAGGTAACTCAACTGTTCCTTGCTGAAATGCACCCCACGAATAAACACATAATGTGGTGAAGCGGTTTACTTTTAGCTGCAGACAGCAGGTGTAGTTGAGTCGCTGTAAGAGTTTTAACAAAATGGGTAGGCCTATTTGCATTCGCTGTGATCGACTGCTATCATGGTAGCTTAACCCATCATGTTAGCGAGAGACTTGTGGCGCAGTGCACTTATGAATGCCTAATTTGAGAATGACAACCTAATTTTTTAGAGCTGTTGCTCTACATATGTTGCAAAGATCAGTAGCAAATTGCATCATAGACAATATCGCCATAACACGCTGAAGTTTGGTGGATCCAAATGGTGTTCCACGAGCTTTTCCACTCTCAAGAGCTAACAACGCCTTTTATTTAGATAAGAGTTTCTTGAATATTGACAGCAGGTATTTCCATGAGAATCACTCATGAATGCATCTCGAGACAAATTGGAGAACTCCGAAAGCTATAATACTGCTTACGTCTCACCATATTTCATGTGCATCCGCTGATTTTGCTGCAATAAGTCTCCTTTGTCTTAACGTCGATCTTTATTAGTTGCGAAGCTAGCACAAACGACTGCAATAATCCTTTGACTCTGCATTCAGTATGCGATATTTCTGACGGTTGACAGGATTAAAGTTCCAGGTAGATATATTAGATTCCTACCTTCTTAACAAACAAAGGCCTAAACTCGCGCGACATATAAGTAAGCTAATTAGGGTTGTCCGAAGCTGAGCTTCACAAATTTCCACGAAATCTAATGCTAATAACGGCCTTCCAACTTCTCAGTTGGAGCTGCTTCTGGATCATTAGGAATTGATTTGCATAGCGAGGACTTAATGAGATTAGCTTCTAGCGCTTTTGCATTGCAGTCATGGTACCATGCATTTAGTTTTCGGATTATTTGAAGGCTCCAATAAAGGAGGAACTAAATTATTTGCCAAAATCCATGATGAAATAACCTATCAAAGTCGATGAGAGCAAGTTGCTTTGCCTCGATCCTGCTAGGATTTCAAGAGAGGGTAATGAAATAATGGTCTCTCTTACCTCTAATGGCATTCGCCGGCACATTTGACATGTAACCATAGTTGGACAATAAACACCTAGATTTCTTTTTGCGTAACCAAGTCGCTTGCTTCTTTTGAATTTGACATATTACAAGTAGGTATTTTCATGCAACACGGTTACAAGTTTATTCAGTGTTTCCACGGTGTTAGGTGCATGCTCCTTACCCGCGTGTTGGAGTTTCGAATACATAGCTCTCTAAAAATGATGCGATAAATACTGCCGGTTTAAGCAAACGAAAGTTCATGAGCTTGTACTCCCCTAGCGGAAAGTCTAAGTACACACCGAGCATTATTAACATTCAGTCACTAACATTATTTGAATATCAGTGAAATTTGCTAATTATTTTGGAAATATGGGCGGAGATTCCGGTCTTCCATTTTGGCTGTTTATACGGAGAATGCTGCCTCCATATGCCTGCTTCCCAAGTATATCTAATCTGTACTCTGAAAGTCAGTCCGTAATCCACTAGGTGTATAGCACTTCGTCTATTAGGGTTCATGAACTGCTACTAGATATGTGTGTGTTCACATTATTCCTTCTACGTAATTTGCACTGTCTACTGCAATGGTTTAAGAGTTTAACTCGGGCGATGAACCCGTGTGGATAGACCATTGTTTGAAGCATCTATAAAATGCTTCATATTTTAAAATACCAATTTCCCAAATCTACTGACTTGTTTTTGTAAATGGCTACAGGAAATGTTTAATTTGTTGGATCTGGACCTACGGGCTTTAACACTATTTTCCGATACCCGCTTTTCAAATAAAAGTTGAGAAACCTCAATTACCCTGCTCTTTGTCTTGACAGTTTTAAGAGTTACTATTCCCCAATAAATCCATTAAGTAGGGTAAAATATTGCGGTTACTCTCCAATTAACCGTAAGATAGAGAAGTAAGCTCATTTGATGCGTTTCTAAAATGGATTTAATTACGCCGCCCTGAGCTGTCGATAAGTTTAAGTAATGATCAAAACATTTTGTATAGCGTGCAGTTAGAATTCGATAACATTGGTACCGAATTTAATCTACAGTTTGACCACAATGTGTAATAAATAATTAAATAATTACGGTATTTTTGTAGAAGGCGAACCATTCGTTCACAATTTGGCTTGCGTGCCTTTCATTTTCGAAAGGACGTTATGATTCGCTATTCAAATTTACATATCCTGGTATCATTTCATGGACTGCTTTGCGCTCGTATAGACGAAGTTATATTGGCCTTTCACTGAGTTTTCTTTAAACCATAAAGACAATTACACTTATTTACATTTAAGCAAATTCAGATTCCCTCTTGCGGTGGAATAACTAGTCGATCCTGCAAAGGACAAACAGATGGCATTTTCGCTTGTTATGGACGTATTCAGACCAAAGGAACAATTGCACTTCCCTTCTTCATGACAAGTCCAAGGCGGATATTTGGATACGGTCAACGAACCGGACAAGTAAGAACTAAAGAAGCCAGCTTCTCTTAACAAAGAGTTTACTCACCTGCACCAGTTATCTTTTTACGGTAGGAGGAACCTGCATCACTCACCTATTTCAACGACTACTGCCAGATGATTACGAAGCCAATCCGTCAAACAACAAAACAATTTGGCCGTCCAGCGACTGCGAATGCTGAATTGTTAAATCGGTTTTTAAGATGCATCGCCTGCTAGTAGTACTGTTAAACGGCTTCTACGGCAATATTCTAGCAAGTAATGGGTATTCGCCTGGCAAGTCCTCCTTATAATAGCCCTAAATATCCGCTTAACAACACTGTAACGCAGCCGATGTATATGGCCACTTAATAAATTCACAGCTGAACATTTCACACTGACGCAGTCATCAGATTTCGACATCAACACTGTGCGACTGACCATACTCTGAAGAGTGCTTTGATGGAGCACAGAACATTCCAAATTTTAATTAAATTTGATTGCACTAAATTTATCTTTTGGCTCCTGTGCTCATGGATTATTACATGACGAATCCGAGCCTAATATGTATATCAACACAACAGTTATGATTGAATTTTACGCGCTCCAGCGAGAATGATGGAGCTGACGTTCAGTTCACCATACATCAATCTGAGTTCTCTTAATTTATTACTGCAAGATCTTACATTTTATGAAATGTAGCCAATTCCTAATATCGTTGTTACGATTGAAACTAAATGCTGCGGTTTGGGAGCAGAAGTCTCTGTTTTTCTAAAACTAAATGTTAGCTGTAGTTTGGCTAATAATTCTATATGGGAGCTGCACAATAGCAATGTCATGGGCCCATCTTTAATATAGCTGCTTATTCTGACACATAGATTGCCAGCGCTATTTCCTGCAACTGCTTTTGAAAGCAATCTTCTTACATGCATTCATGAAATATTTCGTGCTTGTGTATCACTGTGTGATATGAAAATTTGGTACCCGTTGTCTGCCCAGATAAAAGAGTTCCGTTTACAAGAAAGCTAAATTATCCGATGGTACGCTTATCTGACATTTGCCAAAGAATCCTGAGCCGTGTAACTTACAATTTTCGTACTGCTACCAATAAGTTGCGTTTAAAAGAAATGTGTGTATGAGTTTTCAATGTAAGCTAAACGTACTAACGCACTATTTGCATAATGCCATCTTCGTGTGGCATTTTCCAAGCAATGAGCTCATAGCCACGGATACTTTTGTTGCACCATTAATTCATATGCGCGTACGGCCATGTGAAACATAAACCATATTCGCTATTATTTAGCTTGATAGCTGTTGTGCTATGCTACTTTTAAATAACAGAGTATGCCTTAAGACCAGATAGAAATTTCAGCTTTTCAAACAAAGCGACGGTACTTATTGCCCTTTAAATGCTACATCCCGGGACACAAGCCCACGTGGAATGAACAATTTATGTATAGCAAACTAAGCATCATATTCTGCTGTTCTCATATCTACCAAGCATTAGGCCTCCTCTTTTATTCGGTTACCACGTTAGATCTATGACCTTGGGAATTTAGCAACAGTCAATCTCAGCTCAAGCGAAAAGCCAGCATTGCTTACTTGAATATTTAAATCAACAATCATGCGTGTCGTCCTCAGCAGAATGTAAACAACTCATTTAATTTAAGTGGTAAACTGTGCGGTTTATTAAAGCACGAAGCATATGTTTTCACTTATTTGTACAACCACATATCCGAATTACTAACTAACTAAGCTGATTTCACTTCAACATTATGTGCATCACAAAGGATCCACATACCATACGACGAGCTCTGCAAAGCCTAAAATCCTCTACGCTTTTTCGCCTGTTGCTAACAGCAGCTCAGTAATTGAGGTAAAGTCATTTATATTTAACACCTAAAACGCCATTACACTTCTTCAAGTTAGATGTATTCCTCCGTTTACCATGTTCCCAATCCACTCTCATAAGGCGCTTGTATTTTGATCTAATTATTCAACTCGAATCTTACCTGGACTACTTTTTGTAAGCCTGCTAATTTTGCCTCATGTTGTATGCAGCCGATCTCCTCTTTAATGACCGACCTAAGAAGGTAGACGCCTAAAAGCCTGGTTAACAGCAGACCCACCGCAACGATTGCATTTGCTAACCTGGCTAACGTACGTTCTCACTGCTTTGCTGCGCCCTACATTCTTGTACCCGTGGATACATTTAGGCATACCCTATCGTAATCCTACCTAACTGTGACAGAGGAAGCATTGCACGCTACCTTGGAATATCCCATTATGAAATGTTTGTTACACCTCTTGTCTGCCTTGAGACTTATCATATCTAAACGCGCCAGTGTCGCTGGATTCGTGACACCTTATTTTAACATAACACTGTTTGCTCATCTACTCAAAACGTGTTGTCTGACTTTGGGTACCAAGAATATCCTTAGTCTTATTTTAGTGCTGCCGGATTGAAGTTGCTTTTTGCTGTTTTACATGACTCCATTCGGTTTGCACGTGTAATCTGAGACGCTCCACACACCATTTCATGGATAGTCGGGCATTTACATTTACCCGCTTTGTTGGATTCCATTTAAAGTTATTCCATGTCCCAAACACATGTCAGTTCCTTTTCGGTTTGTCCACATTCACAGCCTCATTCTTTCATCCAGTCTAAAACAACCTTTACACGCACAGCTTTACTGTAATGTCGCTAATTACAATATGCGCAATATTTTTGGAGCAGCTTTACTAATGTAGTAGACTTGAAAAATATATAACCTTTATGTTCACACTGGTTGGTATCGCATGTGTCCTTGGTTTTCATTACTGCCGTCTTCCTCTCTTCAATTCCACGATGTATGTGGACAACTTTATGAATTACCAAGAAACCCCACCAAGCCAATGGAGGTTGAATCAAATTAACATACCAAGACAAGGTGGAATGATACCTGACAACCAAAACCTAACTTATACCCGATAAAATAGCACTGATCAAGTGCAACAACAGCCAAAATGGAAGACCGGAATCTCTGCCCATATTGCCAAAATAATTAGCAAATTTCACTAATATTCAAATAATGTTAGTGACTGAATGTTAATAATGCTCGGTGTGTACTTAGACTTTCCGCTAGGGGAGTACAAGCTCATGAACTTTCGTTTGCTTAAACTGGCAGTTTTTATCGCACCATCTTTTGAGAGATATGTATTGGTACCTCCAACGCGCAGGTTAAGAGCATGCACCTAACACCGTGGAAACACTGAATAAACTTGTAACCGTGTTGCATGGAAATACCTACTTGTAATATGTCAAATTCAAAAGAAGCAAGCGACTTGGTTACGCAAATAGAAATCAAGGTGTGTATTGTCCAACTATGGTAACATGTCAAATGTGCCGGCGAATGCCATTATAAGTAAGAAAGACCATTATTTCATTACCCTCTCTTGAAATACTAACAGGATCTAGTCAAAGCAACTTGCTCGCATCGACTTTGATAGGTTATTTCATCATGGATTTTGGCTAATAATTTGGTTCCTCCTTTATTGGGGCCTTCAAATAATCCGAAAACTAAATGGATGATACCATCACTGCGATTCAAAAAGCGCTAGAAGCTAATCTCATTAAGTCCTCGCTATGCAAATCAATTCCTCATGATCCAGAAGCAGCTCCAACTGAGAATTTGGAAGGCCGTTATTAGCATTAGATTTCGTGGAAGTTTGTGAAGCTCAGCTTCGGACAACCCTAATTAGCTCACTTATATGTCGCGCAAGTTCAGGCCTTTGTTTCTTAAGAAGGTAGGAATCTAATATATCAACCTTGAACTTTAAACTTTATCTTTTCGACCGTCAGAAATATCGCATACTGAATGCAGAGTCAAAGGATTATTGCAGTCGTTTGTGCTAGATTCGCAACTAATAGAGATAAAGATCGACGTTAACACAAAGGAGACTTATTGCAGCAAAATCAGCGGACGCACATAAAATATGGTGAGACGTAAGCAATATTATAGCTTTCGGAGTTCTCCAATTTGTCTCGAGATGCATTCATGAGTGATTCTCATGCAAATACCTGCTGTCAGTATTTAAGAAACTCTTACCTAAATAAACGGCGTCGTTAGCTATTGAGAGTGGAAAAGCTCGTGGAACACCATTTGGATCCACCAAACTTCAGCGTGTTATGGCGATATTGTCTATGATGCAATTTGCTACTGACCTTTGCAACATATATAGAGCAACAGCTCAACAAAATTATGTTGTCATTCTCAAAAGTAGGCATTCATAAGTGCACTGCGCCACAAGTCTCTCGCTACCATGATAGATTTAGGTACCATGATAGCAGTCGATCACAGCGAATGCAAATAGGCCTACCCATTTTGTTAAAACCCTTAAAGCGACTCAACCACACCTGCTGCCTGCAGCTAAAAGTAAACCGCTTCACCACATTATGTGTTTATTCGTGGGGTGCATTTCAGCAAGGAACAGTTGAGTTCACTTAAGGGTATAACCGCATAGCAATGTACACTAACTAAATAAACTGATTGCACATACAACCTAATGTGCGTGTCAAATGTTCCACGTGCCCATTCGGCGGCAAGTTGAAAACGTTTGTGACTAAGATCGTCTATGCCAGACGAAGTTAACATGCACCCAGTGCCACGTTTTAAGTAAAAGCTAATGATATCAAAATGCACAACATTGTTTCTCCATAAGGTTCGCTATACGCTGGTCACTTGATGATTGTGAAATCATGTGTACGTAAGCATCCACATATAATTGTTGGCGACAAATGTTTGGGATAGGCACAATGATTTGCTACGTTTAGTCACCAGATCATTTAATGGAAACTTAGGATATAAGGAAACAAAGCATTGATTTATTTTACGCAATTCCGTCCATGTAACAAATTTTTCCTTACTGCAAAGGAATTGCATTTTGTGACAGCATGTGATCAAATGCTTTTAGCTTACTTTTAGCTTACTTTCTCGTTACCTATCAGCACATACTTGGAGGTATAGGCCACGAGCTATATAACTATTTTCCAAGGATTTTACCGCATTCAAGACTTAATCACTGATGACGCCTCCACAACGAGAGCGTTATACCCCAACGTAGAACGTGCTATGCATTTTTTCGCATTGACTCCATTCATTTAAGTTGTTCGCAATGTATGTGGTAATTGCAAACTCTTCCGAGCGATTATCTACATCTGAAAACAGAATCGCTGCGTTTAAATTAAAAGTTAGTGAGCGGTGCAAGCACACACCATCTAAATGGCACCTTTATTCAGAACATATTACATTGTCTGTATTAAGTACCGCGCATCGCAGCCTATTTATTGCTACATCTCGGCTAATTTGCACCATTGCGACTAAAGTAGAAAGCGGTGCTATATGCTAAAGCTATTATATACCTTTTATACGCACGTCTTTCATACGGTGTAGGTCACCGTGTTTGCAATATTGATGTAGCTTTACATCATCAAGATATCTAACCGTGAACTAATGCAACAAATGCGTGGCGATCTACCCGTTTCTGTTTATGAAATGTGATGTTTAATACCACCATGTACTGACGACGTGCAGCAAACGCTTTTGATTTTACCGGTGCGAATTTATGCGAGCAATACATTAAACGTAAACTTTACATCACCTCGGTCTGGATGGCGTCTCCATACACTGGGGAAACTTAGAGTCCCGGATATTTCAGCCCTACGTCTTTACTTTTCAGCGGCTTTGCAGAGCGGCCTTTACCCAAATAGTTGGAAGCACAGGAAAATTTTCCTAGGTAACCGACCACTTAATTTTCCAAATATTGAAATGGCTGTACTATCAGCCACGCATGTATCGCCCATGCGTTATAGAAATAATAAGAAAGAGAAAATGTTTAAAAGGCCCAGCGTGTGTTCCTACCTATAAAGTCCTGACAAGCTTGTCATGTTGAATTGCTTAACTGCGTTTTTCGCCATATATCTGAGCAAAGCAGTGGCCATTATCTATCTGGACATGAAAATGGCATGTGATCAGGTTGCATACAAACAATTTCTCACGGTTGGGCGCACTAAGCATCTCAGCCAATCTCCTTTCTTGGTGTTAATCAAGCACTGCCAATTAAACACGGCATTTAACTCTATCGCACAATCAGGAAATTGTTTATTGTAAAAGAAAGTGTTTACCAGGGAAGCCTTCTTGGTTCTTGCTGTTTTTTACTTTACCTAATGTCGCCCACCAAGACTTCAGTCACAGCGCGTGATAGGTATTCTCTTACGATGTAAATGTTTATTTCTCACTTGATCCTACCGAGATACTATACAGTCTCTCCCTCATTCATAGTGAAACCAGCGCGCTTGTAACCAAATTTTCCTTATGAAAACTTAAATGCTCCAGACCAAAGTGTAACCTTTATCCTACAGGTGTCCTTTCCCGAGTAACTGCTTAAACGTAACGGTACCTATACAGAAAGCTGCTCAGCCCTTCTTGATCTCGGTGTTCACTACACTCTTTTGATAAATTTCGCTGAGCTACTGAGCAAATTCTTGATCATTGTTTAGAAAAATCTTCAAAGCAATGCGCCTAAAGGAAGCACGACTCAATATTTACAAAACATTTGTCCGTCTCATTCAGGAATATGTCTGATGGTCATTGCTAACGCACGCCGTTTCGGTAGTAGGATACTCATTCGTAACAGCGCTCGTTTACTAAGCGTCACCTAAGCTTTACTGAGCTCAGCTACCAAAACCGTTGTAAGCAACCGCTGCTAGAAATGCTTTGGTTGCGCAGGTACAAAACCATACTTTGCGTTATACACTAATAATATCCTCTAACTCAATTTGTGTATGTTTTCTCCAAACGATGGGCAGTCTGCATTAAATTTAAGAGAAAGGCCACGCAATATTTTTGCCTAAAGCGCAGTGTGTTATACGTAAACCTTTTATCCACAGATATGCCAGCGTTTGGAATAAGGTACCAGAAGCCGTTAGAGCACCTGAAAGCGTACTTCTGATTTCCTGCTGCACGAAGATAGTACTCGATTTTCTTAAAGTAACGGAAATAGGTAGCACAAGCTTGCCTTCAAAAGAAATCTGGGAGCACGGACCTGTGCATTTACAGACGCACAACAAAACCAGCATGTGGCATCTAGCTAACCCTAACTCTAACCCTAACAGTAACCCTTAACCGACACTTAAATTATGGCTTACCCTAATGATTTTTCTAGCCCTTAGCCTAACCCAAACACTTACCTTTACTTTTAACCCATGCGTATTCGCAAGCGTATTATAACTTCAACATTCACACGCTGAAACTCTTTCTTTCTAGGTTAAATTTAACTTTTCCAAGTAACCCAAACTCTGATCCAAAACTTACATGATTACATAATGCTGCACCTTTTGTCTGGCTCGTATGGCATTTTTTGCTAATGATGATTTGATGGTTTCTGGGAATAAATCAGGGAAGGCTTTCAGAAATATTCACCTTGATTTATTGGTCATCATGCTTTGTGAAGCAATACGTCACATACGCTAACTGTTTATACACATTGAATGAGCAAGGTAACATATTTCGTTTTGCATGCAGCGAAAAGCTAAAGATGCTATGCAAGTGAACATTACTGTAAAAATAATATCAGAAACGAGTAGAAGAATAAGTAATAACCGGTTAACCGAGAAGCATGCTGAAGCGCAAAGCAAGCCTTACTGTTGCAGCCAGAAACCTGAATAAATTTAGCTGCACGTTTTCCCAGTAATTATGCGCAGTTCATCTTAGTTGATTAATATTGTTAATAGAAATACCATACAAATTGGGAAATTGGCAGATCTAGTTAGAATTAATAGAAGCTGAGCACCGCGAACCAGTATAAGAATTAAAGCGTGAGGAAAAAGCAAACAAAATAACGCAAAATTTCCACATAATTATTTTATAAATTTATTGACTCCGCCTTTCAAGCTTAAGGTGCAACATGTCAGACTTCAATAGTCCAAGACGGCATGCAGAGATACATTGTTCACGTGCGGCAGGATTATGTAGAGTGAAACTTGGTCTTGTCAGATGTTACTTCACTTTAAGAAGTATGATAGTTTTGAAGGTACAAGAAGCCATAGTCATTTTGCGGTTGATTGGCTTGTGTGTATATACATTCCAATTGTTCTTTACTTGCCGCGCGAAACTGCTCAAAGTGACAAGCAAATTGACGTAAGTCTGCTTAGCTCCGATTATTCACTCTATCAGTCACACACAGACAAACTACAAGTTTTGATCACTTGACAATTATTCCAAAGCTACGTGGCTGCATTGATCAAACAACAAGCATTTTTCAGGCTAATGACACCAGACTATGGTGAACTCAAACAGAAAACTTTTAAAAAGCAAGCAATCTTTCAGCAAATGGAATGCACTAGCACCGACCGTATGTCTAGTTTTAATTTTAAGCTTTTGTATCTTCAGCTGACCCAGAGCAAGGTGCGAGTGCTTTATTGAGGCAATATGTTGGTTCCGTTTTGTTGCGCATCATGTGATTAAACCTAGGAAGCAATTAATATCACGCCAAGGTAGGAAATTTTGCTTCATACTGATAACAATACTTATGTGAAAATTATCTGCGTTTTTATTAGAGATCCCAAATGTGTATGTGTTTATTTGACAGCATGATAACCATGAAAAAGGTGAATAAGAAGACCTTGCTTATTTTGTAATCAGCGACCATCCTTAAAAAATATGGAGCAAAGACTGCGTTATAAATAACAGAAGCAAGAAGAGCATAAGTGAGGACAAAATGGAAAACGGGAAAATGTATGCTTAACTTGAATATGTTAATTGGGAGGCCAGAGAGTTAAATAAATTTGGATGCAACAGTTCCCATGCGATGGTGCGACTTCGTTTTAGTTTACTGATGTCTGTAGTAAAGTGATATGTGAAATCGACAATTTACCAGATCAAAGTCAATGTGCAAATGCATAAGCCGGACTATTGCAGCCGAATGCGGCAGGCAAACAACCATTAATCCAGATGAGTTGGGATTTGTACGAACACCACCATGAATAGGGTCATTTTTAGATTAAAATGGCTTTTTGAAAAAATGAGAAGCGAAAACACTCCAAGCTGTGAAAAATAAAATGATGGGTAATATTGCCAAACATGGTTTAGAATAACCCAATCGCCTAGCAGATGTCAGGAATTTGGCGAGGCAGTTCAGAAGAGAGTGAACTAGGCATTTTGTGGCGGTGTATCCACGGACACCTGATTAATAGGGAGCAGATGCAATATGTTGTTGAACATGCACAAATGTGTTTGGAAGGGAAAACGTTAAGGTGTAGGAGAAAGGCAATGTTCAATAGGGAGCGGACACATGTTGGTTTTGTTTTGCATCTGTACATGTACAGGTACCTGCTCCCAGAAATCGTTTGCAGATAAGCTTGTGCCACATATATATTTTCGCTAATTTAAGAAAAGCGTGTATTAGCTTAATGGATGAAGAAAGTATAGCTAGGCTTTCATGAGCTCTGCGGGCTTCTGTTACCTTATTCCAAACGCTGCATATCTGTGGGGGAAAGTTAAACGTAAGACACAATGCGCTTTAGGGCAAGGAATATGGCCTTGCATTAAACTTAAATGTATTGCAGACTGCCCATTGTTTGAAGAAAACATTGACAATTATTTAGAAAATAATATTAGTATATAAACATCTTTGGTTTAATTTCTGCACAGCTAAAGCCATTATAACAACTGCTGCTCATACCGGTTTTGATAGCTTAGCGCAATGAAGCTAAGAGGGCGCTAAGCAAATGAGCGCTGTAATGTATGAGCGTCATACTACCGAAATGGCGTGCGTTATCAATGCCTAACATCCTTTTCTGGAATAGGTCGGGCCAATGGTTTGTATATAATAAGTCGAGATTCCTTTGGGCACATTGCTTTGAAGATGTGCCTAAAAGATATTAAAGATTTTGCTCCTCAGCTCAGCGGAATTTAGGAAACTGGTGTAGTGCAGACCGAAAACAAGTATGGCGGCGCAGATTTCTTAAGACATACGGATACGTTTTAGAAGGATAAATTGAACAATATACTTGTAGGAGAAAAGGCCACACCTTGTTCTCGAGCATTTAATTTTTCCTAAACGACTTTAGGTTTCGAGCGCGCTAGTTTCACTATGAATGAGGGAGAAGCTGTTTTGTATGTCGGTAGCATCAAGTGAGAATAAAACATTTACATCGTCAACTTATTAGGTGCCGTGATTGAGATCTTGAAAAAGGACCTTAAGTGACTTAATACAGCTAGGTACCAGGAGTGTTTTCCTGGAATTAACGGATATTTACAGGTGAACGTTTCCTAGAATTGCGATGCATTTAAAGACCGTGTTTGTTTGCAGAGGTACAACTAACACCAAGACTGGAGATTACCTGAGGCGCAAAATGCACACAAGCGTGAGTAATCCTTTGTATGCAACCTGATCACATGCCATTTTCATGTCCACAAATATAATGGACACCGCTTTGCTTATGTCTAGGTAGTGCAGAACGTCGTTAAGCAATTCAAGCATTCAAGTTTGGCAGGATTTCAAAGGTAGGAACTCAACAGGTGTTCGTCAAGCATTCGATTTTCTTACTACTTATCTGACCTAGAGGCGATATATGTTTGACTGATAGGACAATTGCTGTCAACCTTTTAAAAATGACCTTGTAGATTACTTAGGAATAGGGCGCTGCGCTTCCATATATATGGATAGTGGCCGCTCTTCCTAGCCGACATATATTCACTGAATATGTACAATTTTGGCGGATCGGATGGCGTTTATTTTCTCAAGTTGCTTTGAGATGTCGTTTGAAGTATCAGCATTGCGAAGTAGGGAATATTTCTACGCTCCGTGGTTGCTGCCTGTCCATGTGGGTGTAGCCGTAATGGCCAGGAAGTTTATTCATATAGGTAATGATAAGATCAACTTACTCAAGCGAGAATGATCGGCCTGACTTTCAGTTCCCCACACATCAAGCAGCGTTCTCTTAATTCGTTACTGCAAGATCTTACGTTTTATGAAATGTAGCTAATTCCTAATATCACTGTTACAATTAAAGCTAAATGCTGCGATTTGGAAGCAGAGGTCCTGTTTCCCTAAAACTAATTGTTAGCTGTAGTTTGGCAAATAATTCTATAGGTGAGCTACATCATAGCAATGCTATTTGCACATCTTTAATATAGCTGCTTATTCTGACATATAGTTTTCCAGCGCTCTTTCATGCAAATGCTCTTTGAAAGCAATCACGTTATATTCTTTCATGAAATATTTCGTGCTTTTGTATCATTGTCCGATGTGAAAATTTGGTAGCCGTTGTCTGCGCAGATAAAAGGGTTCCGTTAACAAGATGCGGAATTATCTGATGGTACGCTTATCTTACATCTTCCAAAGGATCCTGAGCCGTGTAACCTACACATTTCGTACAGCTGCCAACAGGTTGAGGCTGAAAGAAATAAACTGATGTTTCTTCACTGCAAGCTAAGCGTACTAACGTAATACTTAACATAATGCCATCTGCGTGTGGCATTTTCCAAGCAATGAGCTAATAGTGACGTATATTGTTTGCACTCATTATACTTATGCGCGTACAGCCATATGAAGCACTAACCTATTCGCTGATATTCAGCGTGATATCAGTTGTATTAAGCTACTTTAAAATAAGATAGGATGCCCTAAGTAGCAGACAGAAATTTCAGTTTTTTAAGCAAACGTCGGTACGTATTGCCCTTTAAATTCTACATGCATGTACACAAGCCCACGTGTAATGAGAATTATATATCGAGCATCCTCAGCGTCATATTCTGCGGTTCTCATATCAAATAAGATTTAGTCATCCTTTTTTATTCTGTTACCACAAGAAATGTAGGACATTGAAAATTTGGCAGCAATAAACCTCAGCTTTAGCAAATAGCCTGCATCGTTTATCTTAATATCTAAATCACGCAAACATGCTTGTCCTCGGCAGCAGAAAGTGAACCACTCCTTTAAGTTGCGTGGTAAACTGTGATATTTATGAAAGCACGAAGCATATGTTCTCACATTTTGTATAACTAAATATCCGAATTATTAACTAACTAAGCTGATTTCACTATAACTATCATATGCCTCAAAAGCTATCCACATAACATACGACGAACTCTGCAAAGCCCAAAATCGTCTACGCTTTTACGCCTGTTGCTAACAGCAGCACAGTATTTGAGGTACAGTACAATATCAAGTAAAACATTCTCAGCGATTCATCAAGAACATCAGTCTGAGACAAACAATTGCTTTCAATGATTCATCTACAGGCCGGTACAAACATATAAGGTTAACATACAAAGGAAAGGGTAGTGATTGGTTCAGGGGTATGTTCTGAACTGACTCGGTCAATGGTTAGACAGCGAATAGTTCGCCGCTGTCTCATGCACAGAGAACGATTAACGGTTACGTAAGCACAAGGCCTGAGCCGATGTCGGGGTGACGGCTAAGCTGCTGGTTGTTCGGCCAGGGCAGGTATAGAGATTGAACAAACTATTTCTGCGAGCACATCGGGGGTTGGAATATGCGGAACGCAATGCCCCCTGCAGTGGCGCGCATCCTTAACCACGTACCTTTCGATTTGCTCATTGGGACCTGATAAATCGCAGTAAAAGCATTCGGGAGGTTAACCTGGTGACCAGATTCAATATGATGGATGAGATGGCGCTTGTTAGTACCCCGGTGCCCCCATTTAACAACCATTTAGGGCTATGTTCCCTAAGGCGACGTGACAGTTGACGAGCCGTCCGGCCAATGTATGTTGCACCACAAGTGCACTCAAATCGGTAGATAACGTAAGAGAGGTCAGCTTCGGCAGTCTGTCCTTGTTGCACAAAAGAATTAGCTGAATGGTGGCGAAGATGCATCGTAACTCCGCAGACGGAAAGGTGTTCTTCATCGATTGCGTCAGTTTCCTCCTTAAGAGCTCACTAACTGTATCGCCTTTAAAATCAAGGCGGATGTTGAGGGCCTTTTGCGCGACTACGTCCTTAACGACCGGTGTTATTTTGGGCTGCATGTTGCGCTGAATGAACCTTTCTGGATAACCATTTTCACGCAAGGTGTTCTGGATGGATTTCATCTCATCCTCCAAGGCGTCCTCTGAACATATCTTTCTCGCCTTTGAGATGAGACAATGTGCTAATTTTCGCTTGTATTTATGCAGTAGAAAACTACTGAAATTTGTATACTGACCTGTCCACGCTTTCTTTCTGTTTGTCTTCCTTAATATGGAACCGTCAGTTCGTCTACTAAGGTGTAGATCCAGAAATGAGAGTTGGCCATCTTCTTCAAGTTCGTAGGTGAAATTAATCGCCGGGTGCGCAACATTAAATTCTGCCAATATTTCCTCCAGAGACATATCTCAATAGGTTATGCGGAAAATGTCATCCATATAACGATAATAATGGTCGAAACAATCTATAAGTGGCCCCATTGATTCAGTTTCTAGTTTGGCAAGAAAAATATCTGCCAGCACTGGTCCGAGTGGAGACCACCATGCAACCCCATCATTCTGCCGATAATATATGCCTTCAAAAAGTAACTGAATGTTGTATGTGCATCTAGGCAGTAATTCTTTCAGGCTTGTTAAGGGTATAGCTAAATGAATGTTGTTATCATGCACATAGTTGCATAGATATTCTATTGTCTTTAGTAGCGGGACATTCGTGAATAAAGAAGCTACGTCAAGTGAGAACATCTTCTTCTCCTTTAGGTTCCCATCGCTAATGTGCTCTACGAATATAAAACTTGCCCAAACACTACGTTTGGCAGTTTGTTTTCTTTTTGTCTCCAGTAATTCTGCCAACCACTGAGCTGTTGGATGACATGCGGAGTTTGTCATGGACAATATTGGGCGTAGAGGTAAACCTTCCTTGTGAACCTCTGGCAGTCCATACATTCGCAGAATAGATGTTCCAACTGCCTTTAGACTTTCAACCTGACTAGTAGATATAAAACCGCGGGTACATAGATCTTTCAGGCAATTCGTTAGGTTTTGTTCCGTTTTGGCTGCTTGTTCCGTCTCACCTACTTTTACACAAAACTTCGTTTCGTCTCGGAGGATCTGGTTTAGTTTCGAGATGTAATCACTTATATCCATTAGGACTATACCGCTTCTCTTAGCTGGCTTGCGGATGACTATATCTTGATTGTTTTTAACTCCCGCAGGGAGTTCAAATGTTTTCGAGTATTCAGGCCACGTTGATTCACCTGTTATTTTCGATATTAGTAACAGCAATTGACCAACGAGGACTTAAAACCTTCTAGAGCATCGGTTGATAGCGCGAATAAATCTTCCGTTTGTGCTAACAGCTTTTCAAATTGTGCCTTGGTATCTAACTGACGTGCGTTACTTTTATGATAACAGAATTTCGAACCGAGTGACAGGATTTCAAGTAGTTCAGGCGAGCGCACCAAATTTGAAAAATTGTAAACATAATTTTATGGATGGTTGGGGAAAGCAGCCTGTGGCTTCATGAGGCTAAGTGATCGAGCCAATGCATCACGTTTCTTCTGCACTCTTCTGTCTACGATCTGTTGAACATAATCCAAAAACTGCTGATGTTCCTCTACAGTGAGCGCATCAGCACTGATTGGTCACTGAGCGACGTTGCGTTGAAATTCAGGAATTTTACCACAAATAGTATCACGTTAGTTTAGGGCGTGACGGCGGAGAGTTTTAGAGTTGGGCATAATACGGTTTCGGCGAAGGTATTTAAAATATGCAGTTGGGTACTCACGAGTATTCATACAATCATTCAGAAACCGAACATAACTGTTAAATTCAGCAAGCCGTGTGGTAAACTTTAGGAACTGATTAAGATACTTAACCACGCGAGGCGGCTTTTTACGTGTTAACAATTGAAACATTCTCAGTGATTCATCAAGAACATCAGTCTGAGACAAACAATTGTTTTCAATGATTCAGCTACAGTCCGGTACAAACATATAAACTTTAATTACAAAGGGATGAGGAGTGATTAGTTCGTGGGTTTGATCTGAACTGTTTCGGTCAAATCGAAAGATACGCGGTTATGGATGCTCACAACTGCAGAGGCCATGACGATCCGCATTTGCCAACCCCCGCTGTGCTCGCAGAAATAGTTTGTTCAATCTTTATATCTGCCCTGGCCAAACAACCAGCAGCTAAGCCGTCACCCCGACATCGGCTCAGGCCATGTGATTACGTAACCCTCAATCGATCTGTGTGCATGAGACAGCGGCGAACTATTCGTTATCTAACCATTGACCGAGTCAGTTCAGACCAAACCACCGAACTAATCACTATCCATCCCTTTGTAATTTAACCTTATATGGTTGTACCGGCCTGTAGATGAATCATTGAAAACAATTGTTTGCCTCAGACTGATGTGCTTGATGAATCACTGAGAATGTTCCAATTGTTAACACGTACAAATCCTCCTCGCGCGGTTAAGGATCTTAATCAGTTCCTAAAGTTTACCACACGGCTTGCTGAATTTAACAGTTACGTTCGGTTTCTGAATGATTGTATGAATACTCGTGAGTACCCAACTGCATATTTTAAATACCTTCGCCGAAACCGTATTGTGCCCAACTCTAGAACTCTCCGTCGTCACGCCCTAAACTAACGTGATACTATTTGTGGTAAAATTCCTGAATTTCAACGCAACGTCGCTCAGAGACCATTCAGTGTTGATGCGCTCACTGTAGAGGAACATCAGCAGTTTTGGATTATGTTCAACAGATCGTAGACAGAAGAGTGCAGAAGAAACGTGATGCATTGGCTCGATCACTTAGCCTCATGAAGCCACAGGCTGCTTTCCCCAACCATCCATAAAATTATGTTTACAATTTTTCAAAATTGGTGCGCTCGCCTGAACTACTTGAAATCCTGTCACTCGGTTCGAAATTCTGTTATCATAAAAGTAACGCACGTCAGTTAGATACCAAGGCACAATTTGAAAAGCTGTTAGCACAAACGGAAGATTTATTCGCGCTATCAACCGATGCTCTAGAAGGTTTTAAGTCCTCGTTGGTCAATTGCTGTTACTAATATCGAAAATAACAGGTGAATCAACGTGGCCTGATTACTCGAAAACATTTGAACTCCCTGCGGGAGTTAAAAACAATCAAGGTATAGTCATCTGCAAGCCAGCTAAGAGAAGCGGTATAGTCCTAATGGATATAAGTGATTACATCTCGAAACTAAACCAGATCCTCCGAGACGAAACGAAGTTTTGTGTAAAAGTAGGTGAGACGGAACAAGCAGCCAAAACGGAACAAAACCTAACGAATTGCCTGAAAGATCTATGTACCCGCGGTTTTATATCTACTAGTCAGGTTGAAAGTCTAAGGGCAGTTGGAACATCTATTCTGCGAATGTATGGACTGCCAGAGGTTCACAAGGAAGGTTTACCTCTACGCCCAATATTGTCCATGACAAACTCCGCATGTCATCCAACAGCTCAGTGGTTGGCAGAATTACTGGAGACAAAAAGAAAACAAACTGCCAAACGTAGTGTTTGGGCAAGTTTTATATTCGTAGAGCACATTAGCGATGGGAACCTAAAGGAGAAGAAGATGTTCTCACTTGACGTAGCTTCTTTATTCACGAATGTCCCGCTACTAAAGACAATAGAATATCTATGCAACTATGTGCATGATAACAACATTCATTTAGCTATACCCTTAACAAGCCTGAAAGAATTACTGCCTAGATGCACATACAACATTCAGTTACTTTTTGAAGGCATATATTATCGGCAGAATGATGGGGTTGCATGGTGGTCTCCACTCGGACCAGTGCTAGCAGATATTTTTCTTGCCAAACTAGAAACTGAATCAATGGGGCCACTTATAGATTGTTTCGACCATTATTATCGTTATATGGATAACATTTTCCGCATAACCCATTAAGATATGTCTGTGGAGGAAATATTGGCAGAATTTAATGTTGCGCATCCGGCGATTAAGTTCACCTACGAACTTGAGGAAGATGGCCAACTCTCATTTCTGGGTGTACACCTTAGTAGACGAACTGACGGTTCCATATTAAGGAAGACAAACAGAAAGAAAGCGTGGACAGGTCAGTATACAAATTTCAGTAGATTTGTACTGCTTAAATACAAGCGAAACTTAGCACATTGTCTCATCTCAAAGGCGAGAAAGAAATGTTCAGAGGCCGCCTTGGAGGATAAGATCAAATCCACCCAGAACACCTTGCGTGAAAATGGTTATCCAGCATGATTCATTCAGCGCAACGCGCAGCCCAAAATAACACCGGTCGTTAAGGGCGCAGTCTCGCAAAAGGCCCTCAACATCCGCCTTGATTTTAATGGTGATACATTTAGTGAGCTCTTAACGAGGAAACTGACGCAATCGATGAAGAACACCTTTCCGTCTGCGGAGTTACGATGCATCTTCGCCACCATTCAGCTAATCCTTTTGTGCAACAAGGACAGACTGCCGAAGCTGACCTCTCTTACGTTATCTACCGATTTGAGTGCACTTGTGGGGCAACATACATTGACCGGACGGCTCGTCAACTGTCACGTCGCCTTAGGGAACATAGCCCTAAATGGTTGTTAAATGGGGGCACCGGGGTACTAACAAGCGCCATCTCATCCATCATATTGAATCTGGTCACTAGGTTAACCTCCCGAATGCTTTCACTGTGATTTATCAGGTCCCAATGAGCAAATCGAAAGGTACGTGGTTAAGGATGCGCGCCACTGTAGGGGGCACTGCGATCCGCATATTCCAACCCCCGCTGTGCTCGCAGAAATAGTTTGTTCAATCTTTATACCTGCCCTGGCCGAACAACCAGCAGCTTAGCCGTCACCCCGACATCGGCTCAGGCCTTGTGCTTACGTAACCGTTAATCGATCTGTGTGCATGAGACAGCGGCAAACTATTCGCTGTCTAACCTTTGACTGAGTCAGTTCAGAACATACCCCTGAACCAATCACTACCCTTTCCTTTGTATTTTAACCTTATATGTTTGTACCGGCCAGTAAATGATTCATTAAAAACTATTGTTTGCTTCAGACAGCTTTTTTATTTGATACGTATACTGGCGCCATTACTCTTGATCATATTTTATGTATTCCTCCGTTTACTATGTTCACAATCCACTCCTAACTTGCGCTTATATTTTGATCTAATTATCCAACTGTAATCTTACCTGTACTCCTTTTTGTTAACTTGGCAATCTTGCCTTATATTGTATGCAGCAAATCTCCTCTTTAGTTATCGATACAGGAGGCAAATGCTTGAAAGCCTGTGTAACGTTGGACATACCACAATGACAGCATTTGCTAACCTGGCTAACGTACGTTCATACTGCCTTTCTAGTCCCTACATTCTTGTGGCTTTGGATAAATTTAGGCATACCTTTTCGTAATCCTACCTAACTGTGACAAAGGAAGCACTGCACGCCACCTTGGACTTTTCCATTTTGAAATCTTTGTTACACCTCTTTTCTTCCTTGAGATTAATTATATCTAAACGCCTCAGTTTCACTGGATTTCTCATACCTTATTTTAACATAACATTGTTTGCTCAGCTATCTAAATATGCTTCCTGACTTTGGGTATCAACGATATCCTTAGTCATATTTTAGTGCTACCAGTTTGAATTGCCCGTTTGCTGTTTTAGATGTCTCCATACTACTGACCATGGTTTCACCCGTGAAGTGGAAATTTTCTAGCAGAAAATCCGTACGGAAACAGAGTGCTCCAAGCTATCTGAGAATTGTCCGTATAAAACTTTTATGATATCCCTTTTAGCATTTAGCACTCAACCGCCGCTGAGCGATTTTCACTTCAGGAGAAGCTGTACAACTTATCCCCGAGGTAAAAAGTAGTAGATTGAGTTGAGCCCTACGTAATACAACCAAAGAAGGTGCACTGAACAGTGATGCCTTGTAGATAGGGTGCTTTTGCACCTTTCAATTTCTTGTATAGGAAACGCAGCAATTCTGCTGGTAGACGTAGGCAATAGCTAGGCTGAGTTTGATATCGCTACGAATATTTCGAACGATTTAATTTGTACAGAGCCAACATAGAATAAGCCATATATATTCTATGTTCCGGGTAAAGCTAGCATTGTGAGGACCCCATCAGTTTTGTATGCTTAGAATTCCATGCAATCCTTAGCAAATATTTATATGGCTTCGTGGCCTTAACCTGTAAGTGTCTGCTGAATATTAACGTGGAAGTAAGAACAACGGATAGCCGAAGGGTTTTGATCTCAAGGTGCCGCAAAAATCCATTGGTTTGCATAAAGCAAAAAACCTAGGTATATTGATGGAACAGAATAAAATAAGGAAATGCATATTTCATTAAACGATATGACGTCTAATCCTAGCAAACAAATGCGATCATCTTAATTTTATGCCGACAACAATTATATGTGGATGTTTACGTACGCACAACTTTACGATTCTCAAGTGAAGAGCCTATTGCTAACCTAATAGAAGAACCATGTTGTGCAATTTGCTAAAATTAGCTTTTTTGCTTAAAATGGAAATTGATGCATGGTAACTTCATCTGGCACAGAACAACGTAGTCACACAAGAGACGTTTGCACGACCTTTACCGCTTCTTCGCATGATATCACGCGTGCAAACCGATGTTCTCTCACAACCACAAAGTGAACATATTGTCGGTGATTTGCCTTCGGAGGGTTTGTGTATTGTAATTATTGCTGACCTCCTATTTGGGTACGTCAACATGCTGTACTTGTGTGTGCTGGAAAGATTTATCCTCGTGATGTATTTATAAACAGATTGAATCGCATATTCGACCGTTTGGTGATGTGATTTTTCTCTATTCTTTTCTTTAGCAAAATTTATGACAATAAGAAGTATGCAAAGCAAAGCAACAAATTTAATCAGTTCTGATTATACATCCGACCAGCGGATTTTCCAACGATTTTGTTGGATTGATGCTGCTAACACTTTCAAAAGTTTGCTCGTTGCATATTTTCTTTGCTGCAAAACTTGGTACTTACAATACAATATGCATGTAGCGAAAATTACAGACAAAGTCATTGAAAAATTCGCGGCAATATGTGGTGGGAGTGAATAGGTTCTCTAAGTGAATTGCCTGCAGATCTTACGCGCGAAACATACGTGCGTCAATTTTGCGAACTTGGGCTTTGTCTTTGAATGACAATTCAACCCTATTTGCACAGATCACGGCGAATGGTGCGTGTTGCGTGGCCCTCGTATGTCATTTTCGCAGATATTCCATCGAAGTGCAAATCTTTGGCCGCAATTTTCTACTAAGTAGACTTGGTGTGTTGTCGCCACGCCACTAATTTTAGGAACTCGAATGTTTGCATCATGTAGCAATACTTGACCAATTCCTACCCTCAGGTGATTGGTAAAGTTAAGACTTCTGAATACTGCTAAATTCTTGAGAATCTACATTTATCCTGTTAACCAAATGTAAGAGGATGCTTATATTTGATTTGATATGGAACAGCAGATTATGGTGCCGCGGTTGCCGTACATACATCGTCTATTCCATGTCAGTCTGTGGACCGGATTTCGAATTAAAAGTTGCATAATTTCCTACGCTCTGCTTGGTCATCGGCACTTTCTATCTGAAGCCATTAGGTATTTAGGAGAATCCAAACACAGCAGATATCACGCTGATGCGCAGTTATTATGGTGTGTGTTCTACCGGCCTTTACGAGCGAATTATTAACGGTGGAAAAATAATATCCCTGTCTGCAAGCTCACTGCTTGAACATTGCCAAAACTAGGCGTCATTGTGATAAATTATGCTGTATTACGTTCAGCTTTTATCATCCGCTCTCTTCGATGTGTGCCACTTTCCATAGACACACATGTTACGTAGTCGGACATGTTCAGCTTACAATAAAAGCAATGACTATACGGGCTGCGGTTTGCCATTCTCCTTATCTTTATTATAATTCCGCATTGGAGATATATGGTATCCCTCTCACTGCGACCATTAGCCGTGTTTGCTTAATTTACTGCTGTCGTGACATACCTAAAGCTCATTATATGAGACCAAATCAAAGGGCCTTACTTGACTTTTTACTTGGACCAGAAGATTTATTTTCTAAAACTTGTATTATAACTCGAAAAGGTGCAATTCACTTTCTTACAAATTGACTAGTCCAACAGCTATAAGTGTAATTTTGTTGCGGACCATCTGCAATATTTTATGGGAATTAAAACTATTACACTTATAATCAACAACATTTATTTTGAAATACATCATCCTGAACTTATCAACAGAATGTTGCCAAAGCTAACTAGCCACCTTGCCTTTAAACTTCTTGCTCTAGTTCTAGGTGCGATTTGTAGGACAAGATATGCAAATATTACCTAAATTTTAGCAAGTGGCTTGAGACATTTGACATCCTTTTTGAAATAGTTTATATCTTCTTGTAGCAGAAAACGTTCGTGCAAAGCACTTATTGTTACCACCCCGACGTTAATAGTGTCATCGTCACGATTAGTGCGTAGGTTCCTTCCTGCAAAACGGTTACCACAAAGTGGAAGCATGACTTCACTCCAGACTCTAAAACGGTTGCTGATCAGATCCTACACGTCATCGCTTACCGGAATATGTTGTACTTGCCCAAAACTATTCAAGCATTTCAACAACCCGATTCATCGCACATTATCTAAGTGCCGAAAGAATCCTTGTCTTGCGCGTTATGGGAGCACTAAACAAACGCAATGAGACATTTGAAAGTTGTCAGGGCTCAGTGCGGGGATATTAGTTCATAGCGTTGTTTGGAAGACTGTGCATGAATTATCGCCTCACATTCCAGGCGTTTTGCTGACGCATATATAATGTGCTAAGCGATTAATGGCAGTGTGATTTCCGGTCTTCTCCAGCGTGACCCATTATAAATCCAACAGTGCACTACGTGCAACAAACTAATTACGAACTTCGGTAAAATGCACATAGCCCGTATAACCCCGAAGAACTTACTTTGTATTTGCTACCCATCCGCCTGATCGTGGGAAATTAGTCCATGTTGATTATGTCTGCTAATAAGTAAGCGAACACCCATAGAACCAGATATCAAAAAGACAGCATTCTTCGCATAGCTTTGCATTTACTGCCATCTGTACACATATAAAACTTACACGCAGCGTGCGACATATGTTTAGCACAAGCTGCACAAACCATATCTGATTGTACACAAGAAACTTAAACAATGGTACATAGGAGCGTAGGAGCGTCCCCAATCTATCTACAGAGTTGAACGTAGGTCTTTATGAATTTGCTGAAATCGACCTCGGTGTTTTCAAATTGTCGTAAGCAGCTGTCACTTGCTACTGAAGCATGCAATTCAAACTCGCCGTCCATGGCCGTATGTGACCCCCCAATCAAACAAAATTATCACATATGCATTGCGTAAATCAAGTAATAATGTTTTACATTCTAGAAATGTTGCACCTTTGTATACACCATATAGTTTAACTGCATTTCCTACTTATATATTGTGTATCTCAGATGGTACCTAGACCAACAGAAGACCTCTCGATAAATATTGTGATAAAAATGCTCTGTGTCAGACGCTTTTGACCTGCAACCACTGCCTAGTTTTCAGCTTATAAGCTAATGCTGCAAAATTGTAATGCTGCTTACTTTGAATACATTACCACATGCTTTTTAAATAGGAAAACTGGGAAGAGTTTTCTAAAACGAATGCAGTTCTGGTGAGGAAGTTAATAAATCAAATTACAAAGATTTTACTACGTTGTGCGGTACGGTGGGTGCGTTATTATGTTCCTAGACAAATTTGTATTACAGTATCATGCAAACAATGCTTAGACGTGGACAAAATTAGATTCCCTATTGAGGAAGAATATTAAACGCCTCGCAGTATAGGCGAACGTTCGCGGCCAGAAATGCAAATTGTGCTTAGTAAAGTTTTGCTGCAATACCGTGGCAGCCTATAGACCTAATCGTGTCAACATGCGGAATGACAGCCTTAAGCTTACCTGATATATCTTGACATTTAGTTATATATATATTGGCTAAATTTAAGCCAAAACCGCTCCCCACCCAAAGTTACGCAATCCTTGATCTTAGGGAATCGGAAAAGGCATTAACTTAGCAGGAGAATTGGTACATTGCTGTCAAGCCCTGCACAAAGACCTGGTATGCTAATCATAATGGAAAATATTGCACATAAAAACAGCACTGTTTTATGCCAGGTCAC
>OX104070.1:88720786-88757974 GCA_944474145.2 Dicrocoelium dendriticum
TATATACATAAATGCTGTATATATCGGTAAGCTTAAGGGGGGGGGGGGGGGGGGACTGTCATTCCGCATGTTTACACGATCAAGCCTATAGGCAGCAGCAAAACTTTACTAAGCATTATTCGCATTTTCACTTGCGAACCCTTACTCACACAGCGATGCATTTAAAGTTCATCCTTAATACCGAATCTACGTTTGTCCCCGACTAAGCACTGTGGACATGCATCTGTAATAAAAGGTTCGCTAGGAACAATCTTACACATCCACCGTAACGCGCAGCATATTAAAATCTTCGTACTGGGATTTGTAAACGCCCTCACCGGAACTGAATTCTGTTCGGACCATTCTTCACAGTTTTACTATTTAATACGCATGAGGCAGTGTATTCAAAATAAACAGCATTATATTTTTATAGCATTAGCACCTAAGACGGAAACTTGGCAACGGGTGCATGTCAAAAGCTTCCGGCACAGAGCGTCTTACTCTTATTATTATTCCAGCATTCTTCTAATGGTCAAGGTACCATGCGTTGCACAATATATTGGCGGGAAACGCATTTGAACTATGTGGTGTACACAGAGGTGCTTCCTTTCAACAAAGCAAAACATTATTCTTTTTTGTACGCAATGTATTTGTGGTAATTAATTTTGGAGTAACCGGTCAATTTCGGATGCAAAATGCCAGCTTGAATTGCATACTTCAGGATTAAGTGATTACAACATGTTAAAGCATCGAGGTCGACTGCATCAAATTCCTAAAAAATTCATTCAAGGAGGAAGAGAGACAGGAGTTGCTCCTAACGCTCTTGTGTACACATTGTTAAAGTTGTCTGTGTAAAGTAAAGTATGGGTGTGCCGCTGATGCTAAACTGATGTCGCATGCTGCCCGCAAGTTGTACAGGTGTATAGATGGTGGTAATTGTAACGCTCTGCGTAGAATGCGGAATTTTCGATATCTGGTCCAATAGGGGTTCTCTTACTTATAAGCAGCCCTGATCAAAATGGACTAATTTCCCCCGATCAGGCTGATGGGTTATAGGGGCTACTTGCTCTATAAATATTTTTGTATTGGGATTGTTGCAAGTGGTGCACTTTTGAATTTTACAAACAGTCAAGCTGGAGAAAACCGGAAAGCACACTGCTTTTTTTCGATTAGCACATTATATTTGCGACAGCAAAACGCCTAGAATGCAAGGTGATAATTCAAGCACAGTATTCCAAACAACATTAATTACTGTTATCCCTGCACCGCACCATGTCAAATTTCAAATATCACATTCCGCTGGAGGCTTGCTCCCCTAACTCAGATTACATTGATCCATCCGGCGCTTAGATAATGTACAATACTTAGGGCTGTTGGAAACTGTGAATGGTTTAGACAGTGACAGCATATTCCGGTAAGGGATGACCTATGGTGTCTTATCCGTAATCGCTTTATAGTCTAGATTGAAGTTATGATTCCAAATTGTGAGAACGGTTTTTCTAAGAGGAAACCATGCAACAATTGCGACGATGACACTAATACCGTCGGTATGGAAACATTTAGTGTCCATGCACGAACGTTATCTGCCTCAAGAGATATAAAAACTATGTAAATTGAATGTCGAATTTATCAAGCCACTTACTCACGATTAGGTAATATTTGCACACCTGGTTCTATAAAGCGCACCCAGAATTGCAGCAAGAATTTTGAAGTCAAGTTAGCTAGTTAACATTGGCCACGTTCGGTTGATATCTTCAAGGTGAAGCATTTCCAATTATGGGTAGTTAAATGTAAGTGGAAGAGTTTAAGTTCAAATAAAACAATGCAAATAGTCCACAACACAAATAAACTTCCAGCCGTTGGACTGGGCGATGTGTAGGGAAATAAATCGCAGTTGCTCGAATTATATTTCTTGGTTTAGCAAATAAATCCACTGGTCTAAATGAAATTTTTAAGTGAGTCTCCTTGATTTTGTCCCATGTAATATGTTTAGGTATGTCCCTACAGCAGTAAGTTAAGCGAACAAATTTTATGGTCGCAGTGAGAATGATACCATATTTTTCCAATGTGAAATGTTAAGATAATGACGAGGATTGCAAATCGCAGCCATATAGTCATCGCTTTTGTTATAATCTGGACTTGTGCCACTACGTAATATGTGTGTCTATGGAAAGTGGCACATATCCAATTGAACAGATGATGGAAGCCTAACGCAATACAGCATAATTTAGCACAATGATGCCTACCGTTGGCAATGTTTAAGCAGTGAGCTAGCACACAGGGATATTATTTTTCCACCGTTAGTAATTTTCACGTACAGGCTGGGATAACTCAACAACAATTGATGCGCTTCAGCATTATATTTGTTGTATTAGGATGCTACTAAATACCAAAGGGTTCCAAGGCTAGATACAAAGTGCCGATTACCAAGCAGAGCATCGGATCTTATACAAGTTTTAATTGGAAATCCGGTACATAGACTAACAGGGAATAGGCGATGTCGGTACGAAAACAGCAGCACCATAATCTGCTGTTTCCATGTCAACTTAAATATAACCTTCCTTTATAATTGGTTAACAAGCTATATGTAGGTATACAATAATTTATCAGTAGTCGGAAGTCGTACATTTACAAAATATCCTGGAGGTATATATTGGACATGTATTGCTTCACGATGCACATTTTCGAGTTTTTATAATCAGTGGTGTGTAGACAACACACCTAGTCTACTTGGTATAAAATTGCAGCCAAATATCTGCAATGAGAGAGAATATCCTAAAAATTAAATTGTGAGTGCCAGGTAACACGCACCATTCGCCGTGATTTCGGAAAACATTATTTACCTGTCATCCGAATTCAACGCTTAAGTTAAAAATATCAATGAACGTAGGTTTGGCGGATATGTTTTGCAGGCACTTTCTTTGAAAACCTACTCGCTCCAACTACATATTACTGCAAAAATTTTAACGACTTTGCCTATAACTTTCAATATATGCATATTGCATATTAAGCATTGCATTTTGCAGCAAAGAGCAAACGCTTCGATCAAAATTGTTGAATGAGTTTGCAGCATCTATTCAACAAAATGTTTGGAAAAGCCGCTGGTCGGATATATAATAAAGAATGATTAAATTTGTTGCTTTGCGTTGCATAGTTCTTATTATCATAAATTTTACGAAAGATATAATTAGAGAGCAGCCACACAGCGCTATGCGGTCGTTTATGCGATTCAATCTGTTTATAAAGACATAATTATAAAATTCTTTCAATCACACCAAAGTACAGCATGTGCATGTACCCAACGAAGATGTAAGCATTAATTGCAATGCAAAAACCCACAGAAAGTAAATCACTGACAATATGTTCACTTTGAGGTCGTGAGAGAACATCGTTTTTGCACGCGTGATTTTCTGCTAAGAAACCGTAAGAGTCATGCGATGGTCTCCTTTGTGACTACTTTGTTCTCTGCCAGATGAAGTTACCAAACATCAAGTGCTATTTTAAGCAAAAGGGTTAATATTATCAAGATGCACAACAGGATGTTTCTGGTAGGTTTGCAGTAGGCTGGTCACTTGAGGAGCGTGGAGTTATACGTACGTAAATATCCACGTATAAATGTTGTCGACATATATCTTGGATGGTCGCATTTGTTTGCTAGGATTAGACGTCAGATCGAATAATGAAACATGCAGTTCTTAATTTTTCTTTCCCAAATGAACCTAACTTTGTTTCCTTATAGCAGAAAGCTTGATTTTTATGGCATCTTGTGATCAAAGCCCGTCAGCCATCCGTTGTCCTTATTTTCACGATAACATTCAGCACATATTTAACGGGTTAAGGCCACGGAGCTATACAAAATGTTGCCAACGATTGCACTGAATTCATAGCCTAAAACACTGATGGGGTCCGAACAATGATTGCTTTGCCCTACAACGAAAAATGTAGATGGCATATTACAGTTTGTCTCTGTACAAAATAAGTCGTCCCAAATATTTGTATTGCTTTCAAACTCAGCCTAGGTATTGTCTTAATTTACTAGGAGAATTGCTGCATTAACTGTAAAAGAAAATGCTAGGTGCAAAACACCCTATCTACATGGCACCACTGTTCAGGCAATTTTATTGGTTGTACTAAGTAAACCGAAACTCAGCTTAATTAAATTCTACTTCGACGAAAATGTGCACAGCTGTGAAAACGTAAAAAGCGCTCAGCGGCGGATGAGTGCTAATTGCCAACAGAGATACCATAAACGTTGTATACGGATGTCTATCAGAATGATTGGAGCAATACGATTACAGCATGGATTTGACGATAGAAAATTTTCACTTCACCAGTTAAACTCGTGTCAGCAGTATGGAGCAACCTGAAACACCAAACTATCACATCAATCCGGCAGCACTGAAATATGGCTAAGAATATTATTTGCAACCAAAGACAGAAATCACATTATGAGTAGGTGTGCAAACAATGTTATGATGTCAAAAATCCAGGGATAAAGAAGCGTTTATATATGAAAGGTCTAAAGGCAGACAAAGTTGAAACAAACATTTCATAATGAGGTAGTCCAACGTGGCGTGTAGTGCTTCCTTAGTCACTGTAAGTAAGGATTCGAAAACGGGTATAACTAAATGTATCCAAAATTCAATGAATGTAGGGCCCAGAAAGTCAGTGGAAATGTACGTTAGCAAAGTTGCCAAATGCAAGCGTATTGAAGGGTCTGCCGTTAACCAAGATTTTAGGTTTTGCCTCCTTAGATCAATAATTATATAGGAGAAAGGCTGCATACAATAGGAGGCAGAGATCGACTTCCAAATATAGGATGCTTATAGCAGCAAAATCAGCGGACGCACATAAAATATGATGAGACGTAAGCAACATTGTAGCTTTCGGATTTCTCCAGTTTTGTCTCTAGATGCATTCACGAATGGTCCTCATGGAAACGGCTGCTGTCGATATTCAAGAAACGCATAATAAAATAAGCCGCGTTGTTAGCTCAGGTGAGTAAACAAACTCGTGAAACACCATATGAATCCACCAAACTTCAGAGTGGTATTGCGAGGTTGTTCTATGATGCAATTCGCTTCCGAATTGCAACGTATGTAGAGCAACAGCTCTACAAAATTATGTTGACCTTCTCAAGAAATAATGCATCGTATGTGCACTGCGCTACAAATCCCTAGATACAAAGATAGGAGTATGTACCCAGTACCTTGATAGCAGTCGATAACAGCGCATGCAAATAGGCATACCCACTATTTAATGCACAAAAACAGCTGAAATACAATAGCTGCTTGCAGCTAAAAGTAAACCGCTTCACCACATTATGCGTTTATACGTGCGGTTCTTTTCATCAAGGAACAGTTGAGTTCAAGTAAGTGGATAACTACATGGCAGTGTAACTAACTAAATAAACGGATTACACATCCAATCTAATGTGCGTCTCAAACAATCAACATGCGCATTCGGCGGACAATTGAAACATTTGTGACTAAGATCCCCTGTGCAACATGAAGTTAATATGCACCCAGTGCCATGTTTTTAGGAAAAGAGCTAATGATATCAAAATGCATAACATGGTTTCTCCATTATGCTCGCTATACGCTGGTCACTTGATGATTGTGGATTTATGTGTACATAAACATCCACATATAATTTGCGGCAATATACTTTTGCGATGCACACAATTGCTTGCTACGTTAAGTCGTCAGATAATTGAATGACAAGTTACGTGCTAAGAAAACAAAGCGTTGTTTATTTTATGCTGTTCTGTCTATATCTATATTTGTGTCGCCTTCTTGCAAAAGAAATGCAATTGTTTGCAATGTGTGATCAAATGCTTGTAGCTATATCTTGTCTTTACTTTCTCGTTACGTTCAACACATACTTGTAGGTTAAGGCCATGGAGCTATATAACTATTTTCCAAGCATTGCACTGCATTCACGGCTAATTCGCTGATGCCGTCTCCACAGTGAGAGCTTTATCCTCCACCCTAGAATGTACTATGCATTTATCGGCGTTGTCTCTATTGAATTACGTTGTTCGAACTAGTTGTTATGATTTCAAAACCTGCCAAGCAATTGTCTGCATCTGAAGGCAGAATTGCTGCTTGTAATATAAAAGTTAGTGAGGGGTGCAAGCACACGCCATCTAAAAGGCACCTTATTCAGAACATATTACATTGCCTGTATTAAGTACCGCGCATCGCAGCCTATTTACTTTTATATCGGGGCTAAGTTTCACTATTGCGACTAAAGTAGAAAGCGTTGCGCGGCAGTTGAGTGCTTTTTGATGAAAATATATCATATATATTTATACATACGTCTCTTATATGTTGCATGTCGCAATAGATTCGTGGTAATCTACCCGCCTCTCTTTATGAAAAGCAAATATTAGTGCCGCTGTTTAATAACACAGTTTTAGTAAAACAATATAGTATGCCTAAGTTTACTGCCGACATGCAGCAAACGCTTTCGATTGCACCGGTACGAAACATGCGAGCAGTATACTTGATGTAAACTTCGAACTACCTGGGTCTAGACGGTGTCTCCATTCACTGGGGAAACTTAAAGTTCCGGATATAATAGCCCTACGTCTTAACATTTTTAGCGGCTTTGCAGAGCGGCCTCTACCCAAATATTTGGAAGCAAAGGAAAATTATTTTAGGTAACCGAGCACTTAATTGTCAAAATATTAAAAAGGCTGTACCATCTGCCACGCATGTATCGCCCACACGTTATAGAATTAATAAGAAAGGAAAAATGCTTGATGGCCGCAGTGTGAGTTCCTACCTATAAAGTGATGACAGCTTGTCATTTTGTATTGCTAACTGCGTTTGGCACTCCATATATAAGCAAAGCAGTGGCCATTATATATCTGAACATGAAAATGGCATGTGATCAGGTAGCATACAAAATATTACTCACGGTTGGGCGCATTGTGAATCTCAGCTAATCTCTTTTCTAGGTGTTAATCAAGCATTGCCAAATAAACACGGACTTTAAATCTATCGAACAATCAGGAAATGCTCTCGTGTTACTAACAGTGTTTACCAGGGATGCCTTCTTGGTTCATCCTGTTTTTACTTCGCGTGATACCGCCGATCAAGACTTCAGCCACAGCGCGTTATAAGTAAACTTTTCCGATGTAAATGTGTATTTCTCACGTGATTTTACTGAAATACAATACTACGTCTTCATCATTCATAGTGAAAGCAGCGCGATCACAACCTAACTTCGCTAATGAAAACGTAAATGCTCCAAATCGAAGTGTAACCGTTGATCCTACAGTTGTCATTTTCCTAGTAACCTGCTTAAAATTAACGGTACCGATACAGAAATCGGCTCAGCCGTTCTTGATCTCGGTGTACACTACTGTATTTTTATAAATTCCGCTGAGCAAATGAGCAACATCTTGAGCATTTGTTAGACTAATCTTTAAAGCAATGCGCCTAATGGATTTACGAATAAATATTTACAAACAATGTGCAAATCTCATTCAGAAATGTGTTGGATGGTCAACGCTAACGCACGCCGTTTCGGTAGTATGATACTAATAGGTTACGGCGCTAGTTTATTTAGCGCCTCCTATGCTTCACTGAGCTAAGCTACCAAAACCGGTGTAAGCAAACGCTGCCATGAATGCTCTAGCTGCGCAGATACCAAAGCAAACTTTGCGTTACACACTAAAATAATTCCGCCAACTCAATTTGTGGATGTTTTCTCTAAACGATGAGCAATCCGCATTAAATGTAAGGGAATGGACGCGCAATAATCCTTGCCTAAAGCGCATTGTGTCATACGTAAAACTTGTGTCTACAGATACGCCAGCGATTGGGAAAAGGTACCAGAAGCCGTTAGAGCACCTGACGGCATAATTCTACGCTCCTGCTGCATAAAGATAGTACTCGCGTTTCCTAAAGCAGCGGAAATATGTGGCACATGCTTATATGCGAAATGAATCTGGGAGCACGGACCTGTCCATATACAGAAGGACAACAAAACCACCTGGTGGCAGCTAGCTAAACCTAACCCTAAATCTAACCCTAATAGTAACCCTAAACCAACAATAAAATTACGGCTTAGGATAATGATTTTTCTAACCCTTACCCAAACTCTCACTTTTACATTTACCCCATGCGTATTCGCAAGCGTATTATAACTTTAACTTTCACACGCTGATACTCTTTCTTTCTAGGTTAAATTTAATTTTCCTAGTAACCCTAACTCTGAATCAAACCTTACATGATTGCATAACGCTGTACCTTTTGCCTGACACGTATGGCATTTTTGGTAATGAGGATTTGAAGGATTCTGGGAATAAATCAAAAGACGTTTCCAGAATGTTTCACCTTGAACTATTGGTCATCATGCTTTGTGAAGCAATGCGTCATACAAACTAAATGTTTATACAAATTGTATGAGATAAGTAACATAATGCGCATTTCATATAACGAAAACTAAAATAGCTATGCAAGTGATGATTGCTGTAAAACTAGTACCAGGAATGAGTGGAAGGAAAAGTAATAACAGGAAAAACGAAAAGCATGTTAAAGCGCAAACAAAACCTTAGTGATGCAGCCAGAAACCCGAATACATTTAGCTGCACTTTTCCAAGAAAGTATGCGCAGTTCGTCTTAGTTGAGTAAAGCTAATAGTAGCAATAAATGTGAAATCAGGAATATAGCAGGTCAAGTTGGAATTAACAGGAGCAGGGCACCGCAAATTAGTATAAAAAGGAAAGCGTGAGGAAAAATACAAAAGTTTGTTGCAAATATTCTATATAATTATTTGATAAAAGTATTGACTTTGGCATTCAAGAGAAAGGTGAAACATGTCAGACTTGACTAGACCAAGACGGCATGCAGAGAAACATTGTTCACTGTACTGCAGGATTAGGTAGAGTGATACCTGGTCTTGTGAAATGTTACTTCACTTTAAGAAAGATGCTAGTGTTGAAGGCACAATAAGCCATAGTTATTATGCGATTAATTGGGTTTTGTGTATATATATTACATCTGCTCTTTACTTGCCGCGTAGAACTCCTCAACTTGCAAGCAATTTGGTACAACACTGCTTAGCTCCGATTATTCTCTCTATCAGTCACACACAGACAAGGTAAAATTGTTGATCCCTTGAAAATCTTCCAAAGCGACGTGGATGCCTTGTTCAAACAACAAGTTTTTTCTAGTTAATGTTACCAGACTATGATGAACTCAAGCAGAAAACTTATAGAAAAGCAAGCAATCGTTCAGCAAATGGAATGTACCAGCACTGACTGTTTGTCTAGTCTTCATTCTTAATATTTGTAACCTCAGCTGACCCAGAGCCAGTTGCGAGTTCTTCATTGAGGCAATATATTGGCTCCGTTTTGTTTCGCATTATGTGAATAAAATTAGGATGCACTTAATATCACACCACTGCAGGAATTTTGCTTCCAACTGATAACAATGCTTATGCGAAAATTATCCGCTTTGTCATTAGGGATCGTAAATGTACATCTGCGTTCAGGAAAAATTAATATTTGCTGTCGATACTCTCAAGATGAGCGGAACCCTTGGATATACAGACATAATGTTTTTCGTTTAAAAAGCCCGTGATTGCTGACATGACAAATGCGAATGAATGGTTGGTTGATATTAATAAGCACAAGGTTTATAGACATGCCATATTACAGGTAGGTTGTTTTCTATCATTTTGTTTCAACGGCTTCTTGGTAGGCAGGCCACGGATGATCCAATCCCGTGGCTCTTAGTATCCAGATTAGTTAAACAGGGGTAGTGGAGTCGGAGGGGTATTGGGATTGCTGGTGGTCCCCTATGGTCCATGTTCCTCTTTGTAGTGGTATTTTGTGGTGACCAATTCCCAGGTAATTATAAATCCTTGGTAAGTTCCCGATGATATTTTCGGACCTGAAGTTCGAGAAGATAAAGATTCGAGCAGAGACCAACGAAGACACGTGGGACATCATGCAATGTAAATGTAGACGTCAAATATTTGTCAGCCTGCTAACCATGGAAAAGCTGGAATGATGATATATTGTTTATGTAGTAATGCGCGTCTATTCGTAGAAAATATGGGGCTAATACTGTGTTATAAATAGGCGAAGCAAGAAAAGCATAAATGAGGACAAAATGAAAACTGGATAAAATTTATGATAAAAACGAATATATTAATTGGGAAGCCAGGAAGGTAAATGCATGTAGATGCGACTGTTTCCCTGCGATGGTGCGTACGTCGTTTTATTTTATTGAATTCAGCAATAAAGTGACATGTGAAACCGACAAGTCACCAGATCAAAGTCAATGTTCAATACACAAGCAGTACTATTGGATCCGAAATCGGCAGGCAAACAACAATTGCTCCATGTGAGTTGGGTTTTAGACGAACATCACAAATAATAGCGCATGATCAGATAAATATGGCTTTTGATTTTACTTACCTTCATCATTAATCATTTTACATTAGACGCATCTGCATCACTGACACATTTTAACGACTACTTCCAGATGATTACCAAGCCATTTCGTTAAACATCAAAACAATTTGATCGTACATCGACTTCGAAGGCCAAATCATAAAGTCGGTTTGTAGAAATTATCGCATGGTAGCACTACTCTTCAACGAATGCTACGGCAGTATTCTAGGAAATATTGGTTTTTTGGCTGGCGCGCCTTCTCCATTGAATAACCCTAAATATCCACATATCGACACTAACGCAGCCGACGTGTCTAGCATATTAATAATTTCACAGCTGAACATGTCACACGGACGCAGTAATCAGACTTCTGCATAACAACTGTGCGACTGTCCTTACTATTAAGTATGCTTTGATGAAGCACAAAACATTCCGATTTTTTATGAAAATTGATTGCACAAAATGTTGTTTTGACTCCTGTGCTGATGGATTATTACTTGGCGAATTCACGCTTAACATGTATTTCGACACAACAGTTTTGATTGATTTGTACGCGCTCCAGTGCCATGGTGTTGCTTAGCGGGACTACTAATTGAGAAATTGCTCATTCGTATGGACGCTATCGTTTATGTTACAGCGTTTATTAAAACGAATACATTTAGTATTTTAAAGAAGCTTGGCCTCTATGTATATTTTTTTGCACCTTCACGGTGTCTCGTTTTACCATGAGTACACTATTTAGTTATTTAGTTATTTATATAGATTTGTTCTAGGTGGAGTTTCACTCAGCTGCATAAACAGTTATAGCTGCTTATACCAGTTTTGTTAGCTGCTCGCAATTAAGCTTAGTGTTTGGTTAGTAAACGAGAGCTGAACTTTAAGTGCGTAATATTACCGAAACTACGTGCCTTACAATATCCATAGAACATTTTTCAGAATGGTTCAAGCACATAGTTCGTAAGTATAGAGTCGAAGTTAAGTTAGGTGCATTGTTTGAATATATATCTAAAAGCGGATTAATATTTTGCTCTTTAGCTAATTTGAATTTAGTAAACAGGCATATTGCAGAATGAGAATACGTACGGCAGAACGGATTTCTAAAGATCTACGGTTAAGTTTAAGCAGGTTTATTGAAATTGCTAGAAAAATAATAAGAAAGACGATTGCTTGAAGAACACAGCGTGAGATCCCACTTTCGAAATCCGGTCAACCTTGAATGCTTAAATTGCTTAATGAGTTTCTGCACTACATATGTATTAGCAAAGCTGCGTCCATTTTGTTTCTAGACATGAAAATATAATGTTAACCTATTGCACAGAAAGGATTACTTACAGTAGGGCGCATTTTTCATCTAAGCAAATCTGCTGTCTTGGTGATAATCATAACTATCCAAACAAACACCGTTTTTTCTTTATCGCATTACCAGGAAAATGGCTCCTGTAAATAGGAATGGTTTCCAGGGAAGCATTCGTGCTTCCTTGCTGTTTTTCTTTGGTAAAGTTTGTTTTTTAAGATTTGATTCACGACACATTTTATGCCTTCGCTGACCCTGTAACGTGGCTTTCTCATGTGCTCTTACCAATCTACAAAAGAGCATCTTCATCATTCATATTGGAACCAGAGCGCCCGAAACCTGAATTTGCTAAGGAAAACTTAAATATACCAGAACAATGTGCAACCTTCGCTCCTACAGGTGTCCCGTTCCAAATAAACTGCTTAAACTTAACCGAAGGCCTTTAGAAATCCGCTCTGCCGTACTTGTTCTCGTTCTGCACTATGCCAGTTTGCTAAATTACACTAGGCTAAAGAGTAAAATAATAATGCGTTTTAGAAACATCTTCAAGGCAATGCGATCAACGGAATCTCGACTCACTATTTACAAACTATTTACCCGACCCATTCCCGAATATGTTTGATAGTCATTGAAACGCACGAAATTTCTGTGGTATGACGTTCATAATTTACAGCGCTCGTTTTCTATGCGCCTTCTTGGCCTTATTGCGCTCAGATACAGAAATCGGTATAAGCCGAGGTTGTTAGAATGTGTTTAGCTGCGCAGTCATAGAACCAAACTTTGTAGTATATACTCGTATATTATCTAACTAAATTGTCGGCTGTTTGCTTCAAACAATGGGCAGTTTGCGAGACATTTAATTAAATATACACGCCATATTCCTTTTCCCAAATTGCACTGTTTCTCACCTTTACATTTTCTCCACATATATGTAGCGTTTAAAATAAGGTACCAGAAGCCCTTAGAGCCCATGAAAGCGTAAATTACTTTGCTCATGCATAAAGATGGTATCCGCTTTTCTTAAATTATCGAAAGCATATGTGGCACAAGCTTATCTGCGAACGAATTACGAAAGCACTTAACTGCCCATATAAAGGTGCAAAACGAAATTAAAATGTGTCCGCTCCCTACTGAACACCACTTTCCCCCACATCATAACGTTTTCCCTAACATGCATATCTGAGAATGTTCAACAACATATTTATCTGTTCTCTACTATATGGTGTTTGTTGCTACACTGCCACAAAATGCCTAGTTCACTCTATTCTGAGTTGCATTGCCTGATTTCTGACAGCTGCTAGGCAATTGGTTTATTCTAAACCATGATTGACAATATCACAAATCATTATATTTTCCACAACTCGGTGTTATCGCTTCTCATTTATTACCAACAGCCATTTTATCTTATCATGCGCCATTATTTGTGATGTTCGTCTAAAACCCAACTCACATGGAGCAATTGTTGTTTGCCTGCCGATTTCGGATCCAATAGTACTGCTTGTGTATTGAACATTGACTTTGATCTGGTGACTTGTCGGTTTCACATGTCACTTTATTGCTGAATTCAATAAAATAAAACGACGTACGCACCATCGCAAGAAAACAGTCGCATCTACTTGCATTTACCTTCCTGGCTTCCCAATTAATATATTCGTTTTTATCATAAATTTTATCCAGTTTTCATTTTGTCCTCATTTATGCTTTTCTTGCTTCGCCTATTTATAACACAGTATTAGCCCCATATTTTCAACGAATAGACGCGCATTACTACATAAACAATATATCATCATTCCAGCTTTTCCATGGTTAGCAGGCTGACAAATATTTGACGTCTACATTTACATCGCATGATGTCCCACGTGTCTTCGTTGGTCTCTGCTCGAATCTTTGTCTTCTCGAACTTCAGGTCCGAAAATATCATCGGGAACTTACCAAGGATTTATAATTACTTGGGAATTGGTCACCACAAAATACCACTACAAAGAGGAACATGGACCATAGGGGACCACCAGCAATCCCAATACCCCTCCGACTCCACTACCCCTGTTTAACTAATCTGGATACTACGATCCACGGGATTGGATCATCCGTGGCCTGCCTACCAAGAAGCCGTTGAAACAAAATGATAGAAAACAACCTACCTGTAATATGGCATGTCTATAAACCTTGTGCTTATTAATATCAACCAACCATTCATTCGCATTTGTCATGTCAGCAATCACGGGCTTTTTAAACGAAAAACATTATGTCTGTATATCCAAGGGTTCCGCTCATCTTGAGAGTATCGACAGCAAATATTAATTTTTCCTGAACGCAGATGTACATTTACGATCCCTAATGACAAAGCGGATAATTTTCGCATAAGCATTGTTATCAGTTGGAAGCAAAATTCCTGCAGTGGTGTGATATTAAGTGCATCCTAATTTTATTCACATAATGCGAAACAAAACGGAGCCAATATATTGCCTCAATGAAGAACTCGCAACTGGCTCTGGGTCAGCTGAGGTTACAAATATTAAGAATGAAGACTAGACAAACAGTCAGTGCTGGTACATTCCATTTGCTGAACGATTGCTTGCTTTTCTATAAGTTTTCTGCTTGAGTTCATCATAGTCTGGTAACATTAACTTGAAAAAACTTGTTGTTTGAACAAGGCATCCACGTCGCTTTGGAAGATTTTTAAGGGATCAACAATTTTACCTTGTCTGTGTGTGACTGATAGAGAGAATAATCGGAGCTAAGCAGTGTTGTACCAAATTGCTTGCAAGTTGAGGAGTTCTACGCGGCAAGTAAAGAGCAGATGTAATATATATACACAAAACCCAATTAATCGCATAATAACTATGGCTTATTGTGCCTTCAAAACTAGCATCTTTCTTAAAGTGAAGTAACATTTCACAAGACCAGGTATCACTCTACGTAATCCTGCCCTACAGTGAACAATGTTTCTCTGCATGCCGTCTTGGTCTAGTCAAGTCTGACATGTTTCACCTTTCTCTTGAATGCCAAAGTCAATACGTTTATCAAATAATTATATAGAATATTTGCAACAAAGTTTTGTATTTTTCCTCACGCTTTCCTTTTTATACTGATTTGCGGTGCCCTGCTCCTGTTAATTCCAACTTGACCTGCTATATTCCTGATTTCACATTTATTGCTACTATTAGCTTTACTCAACTAAGACGAACTGCGCATACTTTCTTGGAAAAGTGCAGCTAAATGTATTCGGGTTTCTGGCTGCATCACTAAGGTTTTGTTTGCGCTTTAACATGCTTTTCGTTTTTCCTGTTATTACTTTTCCTTCCACTCATTCCTGGTACTAGTTTTACAGCAATCATCACTTGCATAGCTATTTTACATTTTCGCTGGATGCAATGCGCATTATGTTACTTATCTCATGCAATTTGTATAAACATTTAGTTGGTATGACGCATTGCTTCACAAAGCATGATGACCAATAGTTCAAGGTGAAACATTCTGGAAACGTCATTTGATTTATTCCCAGAATCCTTCAAATCCTCATTACCAAAAAATGCCATACGTGTCAGGCAAAAGGTACAGCGTTATGCAATCATGTAAGGTTTGATTCAGAGTTAGGGTTACTAGGAAAATTAAATTTAACCTAGAAAGAAAGAGTATCAGCGTGTGAAAGTTAAAGTTATAATACGCTTGCGAATACGCATGGGGTAAATGTAAAAGTGAGAGTTTGGGTAAATGTTAGAAAAATCATTATCCTAAGCCGTACTTTAATTGTTGGTTTAGGGTTACTATTAGGGTTAGATTTAGGGTTAGGTTTAGCTAGCTGCCACCAGGTGGTTTTGTTGTCCTTCTGTATATGGACAGGTCCGTGCTCCCAGAATCATTTCGCATATAAGCATGTGCCACATATTTCCGCTGCTTTAGGAAACGCGAGTACTATCTTTATGCAGCAGGAGCGTAGGATTATGCCGTCAGGTGCTCTAACGGCTTCTGGTACCTTTTCCCAAACGCTGGCATATCTGTATACACAAGTTTTACGTATGACACACTGCGCTTTAGGCAAGGATTATTGCGCGTCCATTCCCTTACATTTAATGCGGATTGCTCATCGTTTAGAGAAAACATCCACAAATTGATTTGGCGAAATTATTTTAGTGTGTAACGCAAAGTTTGCTTTTGTATATGCGCAGCTAAAGCATTCATGGCAGCGTTTGCTTACACCGATTTTGGTAGCTTAGCTCAGTGAAGCATAGGAAGCGCTAAATAAATTAGCGCCGTAACCTATTACTATCATACTACCGAAACGGCGTGCGTTAGCGTTGACCATCCAACACATTTCTGAATGAGATTTGCACATTGTTTGAAAATATTTAGTCGTAAATCCATTAGGCGCATTGCTTTGAAGATTGGTCTATCAAATGATCAAGATTTTGCTCATTTGCTCAGCGGAATTTATAAAAATACAGTAGTGTACACCGAGATCAAGAACGGCTGAGCCGATTTCTGTATCGGTACCGTTAATTTTAAGCAGGTTACTAGGGAAATGACAACTGTAGGACCAACGGTTACACTTCGATCTGGAGCATTTACGTTTTCATTAGCGAAGTTAGGTTGTGCTCGCGCTGCTTTCACTATGAATGATGGAGACGTAGTATTGTATTTCAGTATAATCACGTGAGAAATACACATTTACATCGGAAAAGTTTACTTATAACGCGCTGTGGCTGAAGTCTTGATCGGCGGTATCACGCGAAGTAAAAACAGGAGGAACCAAGAAGGCATCCCTGGTAAACACCTTTAGTAACAAGAGAGCATTTCCTGATTGTTCGATAGATTTAAAGTCCGTGTTTATTTGGCAATGCTTGATTAACACCTAGAAAAGAGATTAGCTGAGATTCACAATGCGCCCAACCGTGAGTAATATTTTGTATGCTACCTGATCACATGCCATTTTCATGTTCAGATATATAATGGCCACTGCTTTGCTTATATATGGAGTGCCAAACGCAGTTAGCAATTCAAAATGACAAGCTGTCATGACTTTATAGGTAGGAACTCACACTGTGGCCTTCAAGCATTTTTTCTTTCTTATTAATTCTATAACGTGTGGGCGATACATGCGTGGCAGATGGTACAGCCTTTTTCAAATTTTGACAATTAAGTGCTCGGTTACTTAAATAATTTTCCTTTGCTTCCAAATATGTGGGTAGAGGCCGCTCTGCAAAGCCGCTACAAATGTTAAGACGTAGGGCTATTATATCCGGTACTTTAAGTTTCCCCATTGAATGGAGACACCGTCTAGACCCAGGTAGTGCGAAGTTTACATCAAGGATACTGCTCGCATGTTTTCGTACCGGTGCAATCGAAAGCGTTTGCTGCATGTCGTCAGTAAACTTAGACATACTATATTGTTTTACTAAAACTGTGTTATTAAACAGCGGCACTAATCTTTGCTTTTCATAAAGAGAAGCGGGTAGATTACCACGAATCTGTTGCGACATGCAACATATAAGAGACGTAGGTATAAAGTATATGTGATATATTTTCATCAAAAAGCACTCAACTGCCGCGCAACGCTTTCTACTTTAGTCGCAATAGTGAAAATTAGCCCCGATATAAAAGTAAATAGGCTGCGATGCGCGGTACTTAATACAGGCAATGTAATATGTTCTGAATAAGGTGCCTTTTAGATGACGTGTGCTTGCACCCCTCACTAAATTTTATATTACAGGCAGCAATTCTGCTTTCAGATGCAGAAAATTGGTTGGCAGGTTTTGAAATCATAACAACTATTTCGAACAACGTAATTCAATAGAGACAACGCGGAAAAATGCATAGTACATTCTACGTTGGAGGATAAAGCTCTCACTGTGGAGACGGCATCAGTGAATAAGCCGTGAATGCAGTGCAATGCTTGGAAAATAGTTATATAGCTCCATGGCCTTAACCTGCAAGTATGTGCTGAACGTAACGAGAAAGTAAAGACAAGATATAGCTACCAGCATTTGATCACACATTGCAAATATTGCATTTCGTTTGCAAGAAGGAGACACAAATATAGATATGGACAGAACAGCATAAAATAACCAACGCTTTGTTTTCTTAGCACGTAACTTGTCATTCAATTATCTGACGACTTAACGTAGCAAGCAATTGTGTGCATCGCAAAAGTATATTGCCGCAAATTATATGTGGATATTTATGTACACATAATTCCACAATCATCAAGTGACCAGCGTATAGCGAGCATAATGGAGAAACCATGTTATGCATTTTGATATCATTAGCTCTTTTCCTAAAAACATAGCACTGGGTGCATGTTAACTTCATGTTGCACAGGGGATCTTAGTCACAATAGTTTTCAATTGTCCGCCGAATGCGCATGTTGATTGTTTGAGACGCACATTAGATTGGATGTGTAATCCGTTTATTTAGTTAGTTACACTGCTATGCAGTTATCCAGTTACTTGAACTCAACTGTTCCTTGATGAAAAGAACCGCACGTATAAACACATAATGTGGTGAAGCGGTTCAGTTTTAGCTGCAAGCAGCTATTGTATTTCAGCTGTTTTTGTGCATTAAATAGTGTGTATGCCTATTTGCATGCGCTGTTATCGACTGCTATCAAGGAACTGGGTACATAATCCTACCTTTGTAGCTAGAGATTTGTAGCGCAGTGAACATATGATGCATAATTCTTGAGAATGTCAACATAATTTTGTAGAGCTGTTGCTCTACATACGTTGCAATTCGGTAGCGAATTGCATCATAGAACAACCTCGCAATACCACTCTGAAGTTTGGTGGATCCAAATGGTGTTTCACGAGTTTGTTTACTCACCTGAGCTAACAACGCGGTTTATTTAATTATGCGTTTCTTGAATATTGACAGCAGCCGTTTCCATGAGGACCATTCGTGAATGCATCTAGAGACAAAACTGGAGAAATCCGAAAGCTACAGTGTTGCTTACGTCTCATCATATTTTATGTGCGTCCGCTGGTTTTGCTGCTATAAGCATCCTATATTTGGAAGTCGTTCGCTGCAAATATAGCCTCCTATTGTATGCAGGCTCTCTTCTATATAACTACCGATCTAAGAAGGCAGAAGCCTAATATGTTTGTTAACGGCAGACCCAAAAATACGCTTGCATTTGGCAACCTTGCTAACGTACATTTCCACTGACTTTCTGGGCCTTATATTCGTTCAAATTTGGATACCTTTAGTTATACCCGTTTTCGAATCCTTACTTACAGTGACTAAGGAAGCACTACACGCCACGTTGCACTACCTCATTATGAAATGTTTGTTTCAACTTTGTCTGCCTTTAGATCTTTCAAATATAAACGCTTCTTAATCTCTGGATTTGTGACATCATAACATTGTTTGCACACCTACTCATAAAGTGATTTCTGTCTTTGGTTGCAAATAATATTCTTAGCCATATTTGAGTGCTGCCGGATTGATGTGACATTTTGGGGTTTCAGGTTGCTCCATACTGCTGACGCGAGTTTAACTGGTGAAGTGAAAATTTTCTATCGTCAAATCCATGCTGTAATCGTATTGCTCCAATCATTCTGATAGACATCCGTATACAACGTTTATGGTATTTCTGTTGGCAATTAGCACTCATCCGCCGCTGAGCGCTTTGTACGTTTTCACAGCTGTGCACATTTTCGTCGAAGTAGAAGTTAATTAGGTTGCGTTTCGGTTTACTTAGTACAACCACTAAAATTGCCTGAACAGTGGTGCCATGTAGATAGGGTGTTTTGCACCTAGCATTCTCTTTTGCAGTTAATGCAGCAATTCTCCTAGTAAATTAGGACAATACCTAGGCTGAGGTTGAAATCAATACAAATATTTGGGACGACTTATTTTGTACAGAGACAAACTGTAATATGCCATCTACATTTTTCGTTGTAGGGCAAAGCAATCATTGTTCGGACCCCATCAGTGTTTTAGGCTATGAATTCAGTGCCATCGTTGGCAACATTTTGTATAGCTCCGTGGTCTTAACCCGTTAAATGTGTGTTGAATGTTATCGTGAAAATAAGGACAACGGATGGCTGACGGGCTTTGATCACAAGATGCCACAAAAATCAAGTTTTATGCTATAAGGAAAGAAACTTAGGTTTATTTGGGAAAGAAAAATTAAGAACTGCATGTTTCATTATTCGATCTGACGTCTAATCCTAGCAAACAAATGCGACCATCCAAGATATATGTCGACAACATTTATACGTGGATATTTACGTACGCATAACTCCACACTCCTCAAGTGACCAGCCTAATGCAAACCTACCAGAAACCTCCTGCTGTGCGACTTGATAATATTATCCCTTTTGCTTAAAATAGCACTTGATGTTTGGAAACTTCAACTGACAGAGAACAAAGTAGTCACAAAGGAGACCACCGCATGACTCTTACGGTTTCTGAGCAGAAAATCACGCGTGCAAAAACGATGTTCTCTCACGACCTCAAAGTGAACATATTGTCAGTGATTTACTTTCTGTGGGTTTTTGCATTGAAATTAATGCTTACATCTTCGTTGGGTACATGCACACGCTGTACTTTGGTGTTATTGAAAGAATTTTATAATTATGTCTTTATAAACAGATTGAATCGCATAAACGACCGCATAGCGCTGTGTGGCTGCTCTCTAATTTTATCTTTCGTAAAATTTATGATAATAAGAACTATGCAACGCAAAGCAACAAATTTAATCATTCTTTATTATATATCCGACCAGCGGCTTTTCCAAACATTTTGTTGAATAGATGATGCAAACACATTCAACAATTTTGATCGATGCGTATGCACTTTGCTGCAAAACGCAATGCGTAATATGCAAAATGGGTATATTGAATGTTATAGGCAAAGTCGTTAAACGTTTTGCAGTAATATGTAGTTGGAGCGAGTAGGTTTTCAAAGAAAGTGCCTGCAAAACATATCCGCCAAACCTACGTGCATCGATATTTTTAACTTAAGCGTTGTCTTCGGATGACAGGTAAATAATGTTTTCCGAAATCACGGCCAATGGTGTGTGTTACCTGGCACTCATAATTTAATTTTTAGGATATCCTCATTGCAGATATTTGGCTGCAATTTTTTTCCAAGTAGACTAGGTGTGTTGTCTACACACCACTGAATATAAAAACTAGAAAATGTGCATCGTGAAGCAATACATGTCCAATATATACCTCCAGGGTATTTTGTAAGTGTACGACTTCCGACTACCGCTAAATTATTGAATACTTACATAAAGCTTTTTAACCAAATATATAAGAAGCTTATATTTAAGATGATATGGAAACAGCAGATTATGGTGCTGCTATTGTCGTACCGACATCGCCTGTTCCCTGTTAGTCTATGTACCGGATTTCCAATGAAACTTTTATAAGTTCCGGCACTTCCTATCTAGCCTTGGAGCCATTCGGTATTTAGTAGAATCATAATACAACAAATCTCATGCTGAAGCGCATCAATTGTTGTTGAGTTATCCCAGCCTGTACGTGCAAATTACTAACGGTGGAAAAATAATATCGCTGTGTGCTACCTCACTGCTTAAACATTGCCAACCGTAGGCATCATCGTGCTAAATTATGCTGTACTGCGTTCAGCTTCCTTCATCTGTTCAATTGGAAATGTGCCACTTTCCATAGACACACATATTACGTAGTGGCACAAGTCCAGATTATTACAGAAGCAATGACTATATGGCTGCGATTTGCAATCCTCGTTATTATCTTAACATTTCACATAGGAGATGTTTGGTATCATTCTCACTGCGACCATAAAATTTGTTCGCTTAACTTACTGCTGTAGGACATACCTAAACATATTACATGGGACAAAATCAAGGAGAATAACTTGAATATTTCATTTGGACCAGTGGATTTATTTGCTAAACCAAGTAGTATAATTCGAACAACTGCGATTTATTTCCCTACACATCGCCCAGTCCAAAGGCTGGAAGTTTATTTGTGTTGTGGACTATTTGCTTTGTTTTATTAGAAGTTAAACTCTTACACTTACATTTAACTACCCATAATTAGAAATGCTTCACCTTGAAGATATCAACCGAACATGGCCAATGTTAAGTAGCTAACTTGCCATCAAAATTCTTGCTGCAATTCTGGGTGCGCTTTATAGAACCAGGTGTGCAAATATTACCTAATCGTGAGTAAGTGGCTTGATAAATTTGACATCAACTTTACATAGCTTTTATATCTCTTGAGGCAGATAACGTTCGTGCTTGGACACTAATTGTTTCCATACCGACGTATTAGTGTCATCGTCGCAATTGTTGCATAGGTTCCTCCTAGAAAAACCGTTCTCACAATTTGGAATCATAACTTCAATCTAGACTATAAAGCGGTTACGGATAAGACACCATAGGTCATCCCTTACCGGAATATGCTGTCACTGTCTAAGCCATTCAAAGTTTCCAACAGCCCTAACTATTGTACATTATCTAAGCGCCGGATGGATCAATATAATCTGAGTTAGGGGAGCAAGCCTCCAGCGGAATGTGATATTTGAAATTTGACATGGTTCAGTGCAGGGATAACAGTTATTAATGTTGTTGGAATACTGTGCTTGAATTATTGCCTGCATTCTAGGCGTTTTGCTGTCGCATATATAATGTGCAAATCGATAAAGGCAGTGTGCTTTCCGGTTTTCTCCCAGCTTGACTGTTTGTAAATTCAAAAGTGCACCACTTGCAACAATCTCAATACAAAATATATAAAGAGAAAGTAGCCCCCTATAACCCCATCAGCCTGATCGTGGGTAATTATTCCATGATGCTCACGGCTGCTAATAAGTAAGAGAACCCCTGTTGGACCAGATATCGAAAAATCGCATTCTACGCATAGCGTTACAATTACTACCATCTATCCACCTATAGAAATTGTTTGCAGCATGCGACATACGTTTAACCTCAGCGGCACAAACCGTACCTTACTTTACACAGGAATCGTAAAACAATGTGTACACAAGAGCGTTAGGAGGCAACTCCTGTCTCTCTTCTACTTGAATGTATTTTTTAGGAATTTGATGCAGTCGACCTCGGTGCTTTAAAAATGATTGTAATCACTTAATACTGAAGGCATGCAATTCAAGCTGGCAGTTTGCATCCGAAAATGACCGATTACTCCATAATTATTACACAAATACATTGCGTACATAAAGAATAATGTTTTGCTTGTTGAAAGGATTAAAGTGGCGGCCTTGTCAGTTATACCAATAACTTTATCAATTTGATCTTCTGTTCTGACGGAACGTAAAGTATAAATGTGTGGTATATACACACTACCCAATTAGTCACTAAATGGCAACTATTTCCTTTACCTTATTGCCTACCATTATTCATATGTTATACGTTTAGCAATAATAATAAGAATCTTTTCAGGTACAGAATGCTGAGGTGTGAATCTAACAGCCGATGATTTTGATAAAATTTTACTGTCAAGCGTCAAAAAGTTACATATTATTCTTGGTATATAATTTGGAACAAAATATAAATTTCCGCATTTACAGTGAATTGCAGGAATTTATTGAATATCACATCAAGGAAAAACAATACTCGCAATACGAATTTTATACATTACGGCAAAATGTGATCATGTGAGATAAACGACATCTCTGAATAATACATTAGAATTTTTCCGACTTTGTGAGGCTGCATGATTTAAAATTTAGAACCGTGAGGGATTATATAGATAAAAACTAATCATTAAGATAAGCTACAAAAGGTAGAGGATAAGAGAAGCGAAGGTCGCATTGTTAACGGAATAAATCATAAAGACTTAGGAGAAACGCATTTAACAAAGCTTATCGCAGTTAGCAGATTAGGGAAAATGACCAACCTTTTGCGTTTGACTCAGGACAGAAAGCGGTTAATTTTGCTGGAATTGCAAGCGAAACAATGAAGTTAGTGCTTTACATTTAGTAACATTGGCCATTCATAAAACTTATAAATTTCTCTTTGTAACTACTGATAATATAGTATTTTATTGAGTGTCTACCATGTGTTAATGAATCATATCGTAGCACCAAACCTTACGCGGATTGCCGGCAATGCCAAATGAAACATCCAGCCATATCCCATCAACACAAAGCATATCGATCCACTAAACCTAGCCATTGTAGTTCCTCACATAGGCGGATTGGTACTATACGCTGTGGGATACTAGTGCTCGTTATTACGTGCGCCTCTATTGATGGCTTTAATGTGAGTTGCTAGTATATAATTTTACAAGTAAGCTAGGAACAGCATTTTCAGAGCAGATTTAACGAAATCCTAGTGCCCAATCGAAGTATAACTTTTCACAAGCACGGCCTCAGTGTACTGGCATTGTAGACGGCGTTTGTTCCAGGCAAATATTTCGCTTCAGATAAAGGTTAGGGACATGCCAGCCTTTGAAGAGTGCACCAACAAATTTAGATTCATCCATCTTCTCTACCTTGCTCATTATGTAGATGCAAATCACTTAAGATACGCCATCCATGCTTGGTAAGCATGCATACAGCGTTCCCTTGCAGTTCTCATAAAGAACTAACACGCAAGGATGTAAATCTCTTGCGACAGCTTCCGTATCAAAAACGAGTATATTTACCCCGACTGTTCAGTGAACTCTAATGGTGAATTCGCCTAGACTTATAATAAGTTTAGCCAACACCGCTCAGCCCTAGTCACGCATTCTGCTTCTTTACAAAACAAGCCCGTAACCAAAATGAAACGAAGAAGAACAATGCTCTCAACAACAGAGCCGTTCAGATTATCAACGAATTTAATTAACCCATCCGGTATAGCAACGAACGCTCAATAAAACACAGTCACTTTACCAATCATTTCATTTGTTTCCTAAATACGATTGGATTTTTTACTAAACTCTACACAATTGTTAGCTAAGCGGGTATTCGAAAATACCCTGGGCGAAATAGTACTCACAAACCTTGTGAAATCAAGGAAACAGAGCTGGATTTACGAAACTCGGTCCTTTGGAAGCTAGTGTTTTCAGTCTGTAAGGGTAAACACAGTCGCAACGAACCATAGTTTACTTTCAAAGCTGCCTAAATGTCTACTAAAAACACGAATGGTTACTTGAGCAGGTATTCAGGATATATAACTGCTAACTACTTTCGTTACACATACCACCCACAACGACGCACGTAAGTATGGGAATTCATGTTGGCAAACCAATTGCAGGCTTTAACAGCGTCTATCTTGCCATTAGGTTAATCCGTTTCCAACCGTTCTCTTTCAATCCTACAAGCGCACAATCCTCGATATTGCCCAAGGCGCTTCATCAAGCATAAATGTTGTGTGCGCCTTGAAGGGGAAACCGCATTAGTGCGCATGTGCATTCAGCAACGTGTCTTCTGTTCGTCATTGACGCAGCTACAACAGCTTAAGTGAAACAAGTTAAAAAGCAAGATGGACTATACAACGACCTTCTCAAAACTATAATCGCCGCGTTTGCGATTTGCAGCATAATGTGATGCACATACTACATGAAGCATACAGTGAAAGTAGTGGACGCAAATATGGATCAATTTGTGACAACGTACTTTCAAAGTGAGTAACTTTTCAACGTGAATTACTTGCAGGACATACGTGCGGACGTGCATGGATTTGGTTAATTTAATTTCGTCTGAGTATCTTAGTTCATGCCTGCGTTGCAGCGTTGACTGTGCATGGTGCGTGGTGCGTATCCCTCACGGGATTATGCAGCATATATACGGTCGTAGTGCTGATAGTTCACCGTAGTCTCGTATTAATTCGTCTGCGTGAGTTGACGACACAGCAAATAATTGCAGAAATTTTGAAGTGTGCATCAGGAAACACTATTCAGCCAATCCAAATCCTCAAGATATTTTTACATATTTGTTTTTTTTAGTGGAAATAACCACGCGACAAATTCGGTTCAGCTACACGTGTCTTCCTCTTCCGCTTTAATCAGGTACAGTATTATATTGTATCGACTGCACAGTTGGCGTGGAAAGGGAAATAACGGAATAGTGTTAGAATAACAAGTGTTTTTCTTAGGATACTTTATGCTTTTATGACAATTGGCTTAAAAACGATACGTAAACAAGTGCAAAGCGCCGGTGCATTAGGTGAGAAAACACTGGTTTTTCTATTCTTTCTACCACATTATGAACACAAAGCTTGGCAGATGAATACACTACCGCCAAGAATCTGGAAGGTATGTTATGGAATTGCAGGAGGCTCCTTCTAGAGACGCAACATGTTTCATGGAGCGTGGCAGAATATGTCAAGTTTTATGGACAAAACATGCGCCGTTCATTTTCAGCATTCCCGTCCGTTTTTCGAAGTGTGACTCTCCAGTTCCTCCGTTGATTCCCTACACCTCAGACAGTGTGAACTTTGCTTACCCATTCCTACCACCAAGATTACAGCAGCGGGAATATTCATCTATAGATACAAAGAGAAATGTAATCCCCTCTACAATATTTAGGTGTTGCAATAAATAGCACATACTCCTAGCCCCATCTATATATTCCGAACCTTAATGCAGTAGACGCATATATATGAATTGGGTTTTAATATTCATGGTGTGTGCATTAGATTGCGACAGGTAACCCTTATTTTGTCACGATCATAAGGCTTGACCACCGGACATCTGCTTTGTCAGGATTTGCAAAATTGTTCATTCCCTGAAGTTGTTATCAAGCTACGTGGAACGACAGATAAGAAGCGATAAGTCAGGAATAGGTTTCACAGTCCACCTGCCGTTGAGCGCTGCGAAGAAACGCAGATGTTACTGCGTATTTTTATTTATAACCTGTTTTAGATAGAGCACATCATAAATCATTATGGCACGTCATTCTCAGAAAGCTTGCACAACAGCATGCAATATGTAATGTGCTTGTTCGAAGGGTAAACTGGCGTATCTCAATTGGCTTAGGTCATATATAGTTAGCTAGGTTAATTAAGGTTAACACAATCGTTATAAATGCAACCATACACGAAATCGTCGCGAGATGCACGGAGTTACTTTTGATCGACAAGATTCGGAGCTGGATCAAATGTCCCAAGGAACGTTACTCATTCCAAGGGATTTTCAGTAAAACGCCGCGGATATGTGTTAAAAGAGTATAACAGTTTATCAAGAAAGTGTACAACAAATTCTGGAAAATGTGGTCTGGAATGCGTATGTGCGCTAAAGAAGCTTGCCTATCATGGGTAGTGGCGTCAATGTAGCTGCTCTTTGGGCAGGGTTCATTGCGTATAAAATCAGAAAAGTGTTTTCTGCTTGCCTGCCTTTTAGCGTAAAGGCGACATTTTTCGCACGCTCCTTAAGAAATTGCAACTCCTGTGTATGAGAATAATACTAGTTCAATATTAATGCTAAAAATGACGTTGATGGTATCAATGTTTTACAATTTATACGAAAAGCGTCCCTAAGAGCAAAAGGCATTAGCTACTGTAAACAAGGGTCGGGACTACCTTCGGACGAATGGAAATTGGAAGAAAACTAAGCCACTGTAAAGGACTGCCTTTAATAGTTAAAAGAAAGGCTAGTGAGTTGCTTTGTACTTCGGTGCCGAGGAGTTCAACAGTCCGATAAACTCGTTATCCTAGTTTGCGGAAAGCATCATAAAACTCTACACGTAGAGTTAGTCCAATTTGGACTAATTTCAAGCGCTCACGAGCGCGCGCAATTTGTGTTACCGCAAGGAATGTTGTGCTCCTAGCTAGCGCCTTTCAAGCGTCTAAATTTCGGCTGTCTAATGTTTGTGACGGCGATGTAACAATAACGTCTCTGTTTCGCTTCCTATTTTATTTCCTATTTTAACCTTCATTCCACGAATGTCTCTACTGGTACGGAAGCGACCGTCCGTTAACAACATTTAACTAAGCATATATTAAACTAAGGAAGAAACCAGTAGCAAATGCGATACAACAAATGTTTCACCTGAGAATGGATTGGCGAATTTCCTGGTAAATTTTACAACGGTTTGGGACTTATTATCATCAGCCATTTGGTAAATGTGCCACTATCCATTGACCCCCATATTAACTAGATAGATATGTTCTTTGTGTAATTGATGCAGCTCTCAAAGTTACATATCTTTATTAAAATTTCGCGAAGGAGCTGTAAGGTAGTATTCTCACTGCGGCCATAAATTAGGTTTCTTTAACAAGCTGTTGTTAGCACATAACAAAATACGTTGTATTCTTCTTGCTCAGAATGCAGTGCTTGATAATTTCACATAGCAAGGACGAACACCCTAACCAATGCATTATAATCTGAGCAAGCATGATTCACTTCGCTACAAAAAAGATCAGAATAACTGTTGGACCTAATTTTGTGAAGCTGACTCATTGCATTTTAGGAACAATTAAACTTGCTGCATACAAGCATAAAACCAAGCCTTTAATGCTTTATCCACAACTTATCAATTGAATGCGACCTAAGTTATATAACCAACTTGTCTTAAAATATTTTTATCCATTTACAAGTAAGCATTATAGGTCCAGGTTTGCGAACATTATCTAAATCTCAGCAATAGATTTGCGACAATTAAATTCGTTGTTGATGTCGTTCATATTGCTCTTGTGGCCGGGAGTCTTCGTAAAATGGTCTTAAGTTTGTAGACCCGTCGTCACGATTACTCCACAGATTTCTCCGTGAAATACAGCTCATAAAATATCGAAGCACGATATCGTCACTCTAGATTATAAAGCTTTCCTGCTTCGAGTAAAACGACTACGTTCAGTGATCTAATTCAAAGTTTTCCGGTACAGTTTTCATTGAATGATAGTGGATGACTTACATGAGTGCAAATTGATGACACTAAACAGCTGGAATTGCGTCAACAATGGTCATGCTGCAACAAAATGCTGGTGTCACGCAGACGTTGTTTTTGCTGCTGATCAAAATTCCGTAATATTCGAATTCTACAATCAAATACACAAAACTTCTAACTGACTGGATCGTTGCACGTTAATTCAAGGAGAGGAATATAGTTCTCGTTGCTTGTAAAGGTAGCCGCCCCCAAAAGAATCATAGAGAGTTCAAAGTCGATTAGGCTCAGTGCAGGTAAAGAGATTATATATGTACTTTGCATGGGATATCGCCTCAGTTTCCCGGCGTATTGCAAACGCTCATATAACGAGGTAAGCGAACCATGGCTAACTGGTTCCTGATTTTCTCCAATCTAACCCGTTGTTAGTTAATCAATAGACCAGGTGGAAAAATAAGCTTTAAAAAATCTGCGAAAAACAAGGTGAATTAAATTAGCACATACAAATTAGAAGAAAAAAATTTTATTTTCTACGCATCAGTGGAATTTTAGGAAATTGATACATGCTGGTTGTAGCGGCTCATAATTAAGAGAACGCCTCAATAAACAAATATTAAAATGTAGCATTTCACGCCAATTCTTGGGTCGGATTGACTTAGACATTTTGCACGCCTGCATACCAAATCACGCTGAGAAAGCGATGTAAGTATAGCACACGCGGCACAGAGAAAACTTTACATTCAACAATGGGCATCGCGTTTGTCGTCAACAAACCCAGCCCAGTTAGAGTGCGCCCAGGAGTCTCCAATGCGACGGAATATCTGCGGCATTGGCGTATATGTGCCAGGCACCAAGTAACATTCGTTGCAAATAGGACTAGAACGCTAATAGGATGACAAAAATAAGGGACAAATTGATTCAAGTTTGCACGTATATCCTGCAGGTAATTCACTTTGAAATCTGACTCACTTTACCACATATCGCCGAAAATGTTTCATTCACTTTGCCCAAAATTTGCAATACATAATTCATGTAGCAGATGCATCGCTTATTAAAGGGACAGATATAGGTAACGATTAAAAGCATTTGAAATGCGGTGCACATTTTCTTGCAAATTATCCGCAGTGCTCTATAACTACTTTCAAATAAAATATTGCATGTGCGTCAGTGACGACGAGGCGAAAATTTGCTGATTGCACAAACGCCTTAATGCGGCTCACCGTCAAATATGGACATAACACCAACCCTTGGTGAAGCATGCAGAGAAATAACGAGGAGTGTGCAATTGTACGTTTGAAATAGAACAGCAGAAAATTGGTTAACGCAATCTAGCAGGGAACGATGATTACGACCGCAGCATGTCTGTTAACTCGGCTTTCTATATTCACGTGGGTCATTTTGGGTTAAAATTGTTCTGGGGATAGCTAGCATGTATGTACCCAGATTCGCACCTCATGTAACTTTTCATTATACCTATTGGGAAAAGCTACAAAGCAGCTTTTATAACAAGCTATTCATACCACGAGGCTTTGTCTACCTCGGCTGAGAGAAAAGCCTTAAGTCCAAGAGAAACGAAATTTTCAATATAACAGCTTCCCTTGGATTTCCCTACAATTGTATGCATACACTACGCTAGAACATGTTATATTACTAGATAACTAAGGCTTATGTAGAGCTTTGTGCAACATCCAATCTTATTAAGGAAATAAGTAACATGATTAGAAATATTACTGTATTATGATGCGCATTGGATTCATTAGCTTCCCCGACGCTTGTAACGGCTACATTTTGACGTCATCCGGCAATTGCCATGGATTCGCTTATAGGCTCAGTTTCATAGTAATGCTGCGTGTATGAAAATGGCTAAGCAATATTTGCTAAAATGATTACAGGTTCTCACATAATTACCGGTAGCTTTTACCGAAAACCCGGGGCAAGTTCAGTCGTTATTGTTAAGAATGTCTGCGCACAAGAATGACAGATTTATCCGTCATTTGGTGCATCGCAGTTTGCACAGTTACGCAGTAGGCATGATTCGCACGCATTCATATCACATTGTAGGGAAAGGGTATGCAGATATTATGCGTCGTAAATATGATAAATGAATCCAACGTCGACAGGGCGTTTGCAAAACACCAACATGTTGGTTGCCTCTATCTGAAGTCGAAATCCTGCCTTTGCCAAACCAGGTATTCCACAGGATCTTACCGAGACCGTGTTGTTGACGCGTGTTCTGCACATAGATCCATCCAATTCGGTTACTTTAGTGCTCAAGCTGTTGATACTAGCTAGCAAGTCAATGTACATTATAGTAAACCCTAATGAATTCGGTCCCTGTGCGAGCACCTAATAATAAGCACTGGTATACGGCAGCTAAACTACCTGTGTGACGAATTACCATGACTTAATTTTCCTAACCGGTATCTATTGCGTTGAGGAAATATAGCTTGGTATTTCATTTGGCATTGGTGATAGTCTACGAAATATTCGGTGTTAATTTTTTATTCTATAACACATAGTAGATACCAAATAATCTGCTAAATTTACCGCAACTACAAAGAGTAAACCCTTAGTTGGGTTCATCCTACATTTCCATATAATTAACAAAGACGGCTAGGTTTTCTCGCCTGTCAAGTCCGTGTGTCACTCATGTTACATGACTTGTAACCGTAGCAGATATTTGCTTTTCTTCCATCTGCTAACTGCAATACCTCGTACCATATACGTCTTTCGTTAAATCTGTACAGCTTTTCTGTTAGGAATAGGATCTTGATTTCTCTTATGATCCAGATTTTATAAGTTATCGGGAAAAAGTGGCTTTATCTATATATCACTACACTGTTAAATATTCCGAGACCTGCAGCTGCACTATAGACTAAATTAGCGGACAGTTATATTCTCAAGAGAAAAGTATATCTCACATGTCCACATCCTGCTAAAAGGCCAACTGTTGCGTTTGCTTTGTTAAAAAGTTGTAATAGAATCATTGCTTTTCTTTGAACTGTACTTTAATGCAGTTGCTCAATTCAACGTAGCTGAAACAAAGTAATGCTTTGTTTTTATGCGATACCATGAGAAACTTATGCTGTGTGACACTTAACGTGAAAATTTAATCAAAATTCTTTGTGGTTAATATCCTAACTCATCTGTAATACCTGATGATAATCTTCTTGTTTCTGCCAAATATTACTTCACTAATGAATGATCTTTGTTTTGAAGGTATTATAAGCCATAGCTAGTTGCTGAAGGAATAGGTCGTGTGTTTATACTGTCCATCTACTCTTGATATCCCGCACAATTATATGGTTAGATTGATAACACAAATGACGTAATCTACATTCCCAACTCAAATTTTACTGCTTAGCACTTGCACACACTTACTTCAACTTCCGACAATTGTAAAATGAGGTGAATCTGAGGGTGTGAAATCTATTTGTCATTATGCTAATATTTTTGAAATATGAGCGGTACCACCATAGCTGTGGCAACCTTTTTTATGGCGTGACTACTGTAATTAGCCAGTAAGTGACAAGTTCATTATCAGTAAGAATGATTGTATTGAACATAACTATAATGTACCTTCGGTTTTGATTTACCACTGCTGTCGAGCCTTACTTCACGGTAATACTTCGTTTGTCCTTGCATTATCTTTACCTAATTGAGATCTTTCTTATAAGGCAACCAACTGACAAATCTACCTGATGCTTAAAATTGCTACGAATAAAAGTTTCTTCTCTATATCACACGATAGCTTATGCGGCGCCAAAAATTTTATTTATTGGCGCGTTTAAATTTTGTAAGGATTATTCCGGCTATTTCCCTAGTTCCATCATTGCTTTTTAGCGGCCTGCTCCAAATCAGGAAAGTATCTAAGCTGCAATACTTTGGCACTAAACTTATGTAGTCAATGCTAACAAATGGGTATGCAGGGAGCCCATAAGTATTAAAAATAGATCATAAATACATAATTGTCCCTCCTGCATATAGCAGCCTTAGCTTGACGCTTGAATATAAGCCACATTTTGACAATGCAATATTTATAGTTAAACGGTGTAACCAAGACGATTACTTGTGTGAAGACGATATTTTATGATAATCGAATGCAGATAAGCTGACCACTCAGCGACACATCCAGTTTACTGTAAGATTTGCAAGAAATCTATCTTGCTGCTTCGTGGCAAAGTATGCCATCCGCAACCAAATATAACATAAATAAAATTTAACGCTAAATCAAGGGCAAATGATATGTCTGCCTTTGCTGCGTGACAGTTTTCCAACGTTGCGGCGAGGCAGTCAATCAAAACCTGCAAGTATAATTTAAGTATAATAATCACCAATCCATAAAGGAACTGTTTGCCTCATGGGGGTTAGTGATGCGATCTATGAGGATATATGTTGTTGCATCAACTGTTGTCATCAGGCGGCAATTGCAATGAAATTCGAGATGTCAATTAACGCCACTGTTCAAACATTATACGAACAAGATGCAATCGAACAGGTAGACAAGCAAAAACGCATGTGATAAGTAGAATGAATTTCAGGTTTAATGCAAAAGGAAACTGAACTGACGATCTAATAACAACTTTGCAAAATTTCTTTTAATAAACGTTTGACGAAAACGTGTTCGTATCCGGGGTCCGAGATATGTGGACCACGCGGAAAAATTCTTTGTTAGATCTGGAGGCTTTTAAGGTATGTAAAACAAAACAGCAGAACCCCTGAACCTAGAGAATGGTTTATATAATATAGCATCATATATAAAAAGTAACATAGGTGGAAAAACTTTGCTTGTTTACTGAGATGATTGCCGTTTGTTGAAGTGGGACAGAAGACAAAACAGAAGATAGAAATGAGACACATGTGTGTTCAGGATAAATTATAGCTATGTATACAGCATGAGGAAGGGCAGCGTGTAGGACTGCGTACTGATGGTAGTTTTTATAAGTCAAATATGATTGGTCTCCACTTCGCGGGCATGCGTCACGCTCTCGGTTAAATCCGCAGGCAAGTTTCCTGTGATAGACACACTAGTTGGCAGAATGCTAAACGACATTTTTGTTGTCATTACTGCGGTAGAACTGGTGCTGCTAGGATTGCAATCCCGCTGCACAAACCCTGAATTTACTAATACTCCGCAGCGGGAAATCCTTAGGCAAGCTAATAATGGCGGCTACTTCGATTGGGCACAAGTTTAGAGCATGCTTTGTCTCCATGGATCCGCAATCTAAATTTTATTTTGAGTGCACACGGATGCCTTGTAGAACCTCTGTCAAGAAGAAAGGAAATTAGTAAATACTTCCCATGAAACCACGCATCAGGCGGCCAACAGCATCTAAATAAATACGCATGTCCACAACCAGCTTAATATGGATTTCCGGATCATCCGACATTTGCCTGGAAATTTTCATCTCAAAATTGAAACGGTATGCCAATGGTGTACAATTTCTTGCGACGTTCGTCTGGGAGTTCGCAACTTCCAAATGCAAATTGGTGACAGCATAGTATAGCATTATATCTATATAGGGTGCAATTAGATTTATCGGTCCAATCGACTTCCAAATGTCATTGCCTCACGTAATTGTGCTTACTAACTTGATTTACCAAGTTGCGAATTTAGTTCAGTCCTATGAATAATTTGCCGACGAGAAGCATCAAAATGTTACGATTGCCATTTGATTAGATCCACTCGTTGCAATTCAGCCACGACGGTCACCGCTCGAATAAAATGTTCCTGCTAAGGCTGAGTTTCAGCATATGCTGAATATTGGCCTTATTCAAAGGTCTGATTAAAAATATATATAAAATATAAGCCCAACTGATTTGGCACAATCAGGGATAATGCAGTGTTTTATATGTTTGCATAATGAACAAATCCTAAAGCAGGTGCGATACCAATATCATTTGTTATGTGAGTAACTTAGACCATAATAATAAACGAAATCTATTCTCGTGCGTAGAGAAGAACGCCTCGGCTGCTTAAGTAAAGTTGCATTGGCCGAGTTGTTCGCATAATAGGAGATGTAAAGCTAATATTTACGTAGAGGATTATTGTTGTTTTTGGAACTCTTCCGATGTGGTTTTGTACACAATGCGCGTGGGATGAATACGGTATAAGAACAAACCCTCAGAATGGTATTACTAATAGTAGCATGTTTATCATCAACTCGATAATTGTAGTTGTATGCAAGTATAAATATATATATATATATATGTATTGAACTTGTGAAATATGGTTTCGGTCAATTTGCCAGTGCAAGCTAGAGAGCAGTAAATTTATTGATTGGCGAGTCACGTCTGCCAAGTCGCCGTATTCTTAAAGATATTTTATTTGCTTTTGTATGGAGAATGTTGGCCAGGCAAAATTCCCTAACGTCCTAACACATTTCCGATAAGCAATGTGACATCGGTGGTGTTGCTAAATTACTTATCGTTCTCATGATTATTCACAGTCCTTTTTGCATATTGGTCTTTGTTTCCTGTGTAGATATCTTCTTCTGAGTCGACCGCGATTCATTAGATATTTTAGCTATTGACGACCCAGCTGACATGTATTTTGTCAATTATCTTACAGTATTCTTCCGGTGTATCAAAATCTAGAGGTTTGGCAAACTTCAGTGCTTCTCGTTGAACGCGTGGCCAGGTGTGGGTCGCCGTAATTATCACGGAGTTGATTCATGTACATAATGGACCTAACCATTTTGCTTAATAATTTTAAGCACACAACCAACTTGGCAGTCCGCCGTGGGAGGGGGCTGGAGATCGAAGTATAAATCTCAGTATTTAACACTTAAACCGTTGCCTGTCTCTGCTTCATCTTGCATAGTTTCTTTTCAATATCATGCTTTCCTTTGAATCTAATCATGCTGAGTTTTGAAACATTTATCCAACTCTCACTGCACCTGTACTACTTGTTGTTTGCCTGCGGATTTTCGCTCTTTTATCTAAACATTTTCTATTTATGGAAAAGGTTTACTAAGGTAGAAGCATGGAACAATGGTTTACCGCAAACCCACCACAACGTTCGTTATTGCCAACCTACCTAACACTCCAACTCACCGCTTTCCCAAGCCATATCGTTCTGCACGTATGCTTACCTGTACACCTTACATTTTTGTAATCCAGCCTTATCGTGACAAATAAAGCACTGCTTGCCGCCTTGGATTATTCTATTCTAAACTGTTTCTTCTTTGTCCTTGGGCCCTGAGACAATTAATATATATATATATATTCTCCATTTCTATTCAATTCCAATTGGCCTGAGAGCCAGTTCAGAAATTAACAAGAAAACACCATATGGTCAGTGGGTGTGGAATCAAAGAAACCAAATAAACTGGAATCATAATTTACCTCGCAAAACTCACCTCCAACTTGATCTACTATAAAAATCCATCTGAACTGAGGTACACATACTTCGTTGATTGCTACAGCCCTGGCCGGACTAAAAAGAAACCGCTGAAACAAATGATTACAGCAACCTAACTAAAGCTATCCATAACCAAAAATCTAGTGATCCTGAATTTCAAGCGATCAATCCCCCACTAATGTGTTTTCAGCCATCATATTATTTTTAAGCGACTGTGCTATTGTTGCTTTCTCATTGCTACAGCTGCGTGGTTCAGGTCTACTCCGTTCCAGAGAATTATTTCCCATAGTCTTCTAGGACGTGGTGGGTTTCGCCTGGCAAGCAATTTGCCTGTACATAAATAATAAGGCATGTTTATTGGCAATGCGACGAGGCGGATGTGAATCGTCTCTATCTATACCTGTGGTCCATTGTTACTTAGCGAAATGAAACCACACAACAGACGTCAGTCATACCTTCTCACACATCTAAGTTATCCATCGAAATTGCAACCGCAACTACAAAAAATCCATTAAAAACTAAATACATGCAATCAAAATACATGTGTGATCCCACAGCTGCAATAATCATGGCTCACTTAGGCCACCTTTTATTCCGTCCCTGTTTTAATTTTACCTTTCCAATGATCAAGACTATAAAGCCGTTTCCCGCCTTGTCCGATAAAAGTGTAGTCATTTACATGTTTACTTCGCATCGTTTTGAATAAAATAGCGTGTTCGAGATGATTTAGAAATGTTGATTGCATTTTCCTCAAAATGTGTGACCATTGCATCAAATTATCTTCATCAAGGGTTGCTTATTTTAAATACTTTTATAAATGTTGCTAATCGAATGTCTTGTGGCCCTTCTTTCATCATACCAACGTAATCATTATTACGTATTTATTTTCTTAATCTTATTTAAAGATACATATTTATTCCGTTACTAAAAAGCGGATAATAACGGAACTAGAATTATTAACTCCCGTCACACAACGATTTGGGCGGAAACTGGTTATTCTTTCCTTCCTCAGTTAAATCACGCAATGCAAAAAACTGGAAAAAGAGCCTATGTTTAGCCGCAGTGAAAAATCCGCTTGTTTTAATGGCTTAGCAGATGCTACAAAATTTGAAAATTCAAAGTGGACCCATCGAACCTGGCGCATTGCATTTGCTGCGTTTTGTATCAATTCACTGAGGGTCCTCTTCCTTTAAATGCACCATAGTCTATCTGTTGGTGTGAGTTTGTATTACTCTGTTTGTTCGAGGAATCACGTCACCTTCATTTTGAAGAATGTTATAAGGGTCGGAAGTTTAAATATGTGTGAATGCAACGCAGAAAAAGCAGAGCTGGTCATGTGCATACGTCATTCGTAATATCAATGTGACCATTTAATTGTGCGGG